>JXCR01091337.1:39378-82802 GCA_002079205.1 Phalaenopsis hybrid cultivar | reverse complement strand
ATATATATATATATATATATATTATATATATATTTATATATATATATATGTGTGTGTGTGTTTGTGTGTGTGTGTGTGTGTGTGTAAATTAAAATGTCCTTCCGAAGAGAGCAATGAGATTTTGATTCAGGCGGCCAACAACTTGCAATGGGCGACTCCTCCAACCAAAAATAGTGTCAATATCTTCTAGCGACTCCACTGGGGACAAGTTTTTCTCTCCATTTAAATCAAGAAATATTACTTCACACATCAATAATGTGTCCATGTCCCTCTTGAACTAAATTACTCTTCTTTCGTTGACATACTTTACCCATTTCTATCTTTGAAAAGTATGGTTAAATCTTCAAACTTCAGAACTNATATATATGTGTGTGTGTGTGTGTGTGTGTGTGTGTGTGTGTGTGTGTGTAAATTAAAATGTCCTTCCGAAGAGAGCGATGAGATTTTGATTCAGGCGGCCAACAGCTTCCAATGGGCGACTCCTCCAACCAAAAATAGTGTCAATAGTTTCTAGCGACTCCACTGGGGACAAGCTTTTCTCTCCATTTAAATCAAGAAATATTACTTCACACATCAATAATGTGTCCATGTCCCTCTTGAACTAAATTACTCTTCTTTCGTTGACATACTTACCCATTTCTATCTTTGGAAAGTATGGTTAAATCTTCAGACTTCAGAACCGTCTGTTCAACCACCTTTGAACATAGGGGTTCAGGAGGCCATTAAGGACTTTTTAATCTTCACGTGGGGTCGGACCCCAATAGGTGTGTTGGTGAACTAGTTCCACCTGGGCATTGTGCGCTGTTAACTTGGTCCTGCACTGGGTCCTAAACACTTCACATCTCCTTTTCGACTTTAATTTGTTATTTTGCAAATTGAATCAAATTGTATCGTGCTACGCGTGCATTTAAAATTTTCTATATTAATCAAATTTTTCTAACTTTAAACTACATTTACTAAAATTTTAAAACCCCTATAAACTAAATAAAAAAAACTTACCCGGTCTACAGATCGACCTCTGTTAAATTTTAGTGCTTGCACTAAGATTACGAGGTTTTGGCCAAATAGCTAACCCCAGATAAAGCTATAAACGAGCCGAGCTTGAGCGAGCTCACGCTTGGCTTGTGTTTGGCTCTTTCAAAATAGCTTATGTTTAAAATCGGCTTGTGTTCAAAATCAGCTCGTGAACAGTGTGTTCGTGTTCAGCTCGATTTAAAAATTTGTGTTTGCATTCGGCTTGAACNACTTGGTCCTGCACTGGGTCCTAAACACTTCACATCTCCTTTTCGACTTTAATTTGTTATTTTGCAAATTGAGTCAAATTGTATCGTGCTACGCGTGCATTTAAAATTTTCTATATTAATCAAAATTTTCTAACTTTAAACTACTTTTACTAAAATTTTAAAACCCCTATAAACTAAATAAAAAAAAAACTTACCCGATCTACAGATCGACCTCTGTTAAATTTTAGTGCTTGCACTAAGATTACGAGGTTTTGGCCAAATAGCTAACCCTAGATAAAGCTATAAACGAGCCGAGCTTGAGCGAGCTCAGGCTTGGCTTGTGTTCGGCTCTTTCGAAATAGCTTATGTTTAAAATCGGCTTGTGTTCAAAATCAGCTCTTGAACAGTGTGTTCGTGTTCAGCTCGATTTAAAAATTTGTGTTTGCGTTCGGCTTGAAATTGGCTAATTAAACTTAAATTGAGAAAAATAGTTGTAAAATGTGGGATTTGAACTTGGATCAAATATATACAAAAGAAGGCACTAACCACATTGCCACATGAGGTGTTATGATTTAAACTTATACATAAATATATATAATATATTATTATATAAATAATATATGTAATATATTGTTATATAAATAGTTATATAATTTTTTTATTTCAAGCTAAAACGAGCCGAACACGGGTGAATAAAGAGTTGTTTATGTTTGGCCCATTTATAATTCGAGCTTTAAAAATTTGTTTGTGTTCAGCTCGTTCATTAAACGAACGAGTCGAACACGAGTTGTTTACGAACAACGAGCTTTTTTGACAGCCCCAACCCCAGAGCTTTCTCTTTTGAAGCTGCTGCAATGGCGTGCCCAACACTGAATTTTTCTTACAACTTGCCGAAAAGCCATGAAGCCCGCAATGTTGCTCCTACCATTAAGTTCAGAACCGGATTTGAAGATCTTGAGGTCATCCTCAGGAAAGCCCCATTCGTCGTAATGAAATTCGCCGCTCCAGAAGTTCAGGAGCCATCTACTGAATTCAACCTGAACTGTCTTTAAGACTTTCCTTCTTATAAGAAGGCCAGGACTACTACTACCTCCATGGAAACTACCAAGCCTGCTGTTCCAACTACTGCTAAGGGAAAAGAGGTTATGATTGTTAAAGATCCAACTGAGGGATTGGTTGTCCCGCCATCAGTGTTCCATCAATGTTTGAAATTAGATTGAGTTCAAGAACTGCACCACTAACTTGAACCCAAAGGAGAAACCGTAATAGGAGGGTTCAAAGGGCCATTAAAGCCCAAGCTCCTAAGGAGATACCCGTTAAGGAAGAGCCTCACCAAAACAAATCAAGATTATTGGAAACACATCCACTCCTGGGAGGAAATAGATTCTATCCTTTAATGGGTACCAATGGGTAAGAGAGTATCCAAAAAATTGCCGCTACTTTACCATCACTTCATGAACGTGGTGAGGAGAGAAAGAAGTCCACTTCTATCACCTGAGTCAGCTCAGTTTTTAAGAGGCTAACTGCCAAGGAAGGTTGCTCAGTTAGTGAACTACTCAAATGAGTGGGACATGCGGTATCCCCTCGCATAAAGAAAGAAATCTTAAGGGACGATAAATCTGCCAGACGATCTTAGAAATTAACTGAAGCTTTGCCTGCTCGTATTTCTGTCTGGTTCCGCTTAGGGAGTAGATTTGGTACCACCATAGTTATCACTGATTCTACCGCCACCAGAACCGCAGGTTGTTGACCAGCCAAGTCACGTCTGGGCCCAAGAATTCTACCGATCACCCATTATAAGGATGTTCCTAAAGTTGCAAAGGAAAAGACAAAGAAATTACCCAGTACTATAGTCGGTTTGCACCACAGGGAGCATACTTCTCTTTGACATACCGATGTTTCTGCTAAGATGCTTCATCTCAAGACATTAATGTCAAAGAGGAAGGTGTGGATACCCAAGGTCTTTGTACCGATACAGTCCAGCGAGCCCACAGGGCAAGATCATGGAAAGAACCAGGGTCCAAAGTATCTGACATTGTTGCAGCAATTGCCAGCGGGATGGAAGAACGAGAGGAGCAGGTCCACCAGGGTCCTCTAGATCTTAAAGCAATTCAAGAATCAATAATTAAAGAAAAAGTTGAAAAGCTCATAATCGATATTTTTGAGTTGGCTTAGGAACATGGAGTCTCCATTGATGATGATGAAGATTTTGACTATAATGATTACCTCGAAGAAGATTTCATGGATGTCCATGTCATTGAAACCAGAGCCGCTACATTTGCCCATGAGGCTCAACCTCTCGTCAAAGAGAACACCATAGATGAGCTGTGTAGGGCTATCTTCCTAATGGATGACGAAGTCAGCCAACTGGAGAAAAGGATAGAAGAGATGACCGCAGCCATGACTGCTATGGCCATAATTTAAGGACAATCTCACTCCTACAATTAGCTTCTCCAGAGGTCAACCAACTAGAAATTATACATATTACAGATGAAAGAAGAGAAGTTGCCTCAGCAAACAAAGATGAGAAACCAAAGAAGAATCCTCCATTGAGCGCCATGCTGGAGAAAGAATTTAAGCAAATGGTTGAATAAGTTTGGGAGGCCTTAACCCAATCTAAGGGTGGTGCATTGATTTTGAAGGGTAGACCTTACTCGGAATAATCTGACGACGTAACTTTCCCCAAAGCTTTTGTGGCTCCAAAATTTAAGATATTTGATGGGACTCGAAATCCCAGACAACATATAGCACACTTCCAAGCCAATTGTGGCAACACAAGAATTAGCGAAGCTTTATTCTTCCAACAANTATTATATAAATAATATATGTAATATATTGTTATATAAATAGTTATATAATTTTTTTTATTTCGAGCTAAAATGAGCCGAACACGGGTGAACAAAAGAGTTGTTTATGTTTGGCCCATTTATAATTCGAGCTTTAAAAATTTGTTTGTGTTCAGCTCGTTCATTAAACGAACGAGTCGAACACGAGTTGTTTACGAACAACGAGCTTTTTTGACAGCCCCAACCCCAGAGCTTTCTCTTTTGAAGTTGCTGCAATGGCGTGCCCAACACTGAATTTTTCTTGCAACTTGCCGAAAAGCCATGAAGCCCGCAATGTTGCTCCTGCCATTAAGTTCAGAACCAAATTTGAAGATCTTGAGGTCATCCTCAGGAAAGCTCCGTTCGTCGTAATGAAAGTCGCCGCTCCAGAAGTTCAGGAGCGTCTACTGAATTCAACTTGAACTGTCTTTAAGACTTTCCTTCTTATAAGAAGGCCAAGACTACTACTACCTCCATGGAAACTACCAAGCCTGTTGTTCCCACTGCTGCTAAAGGAAAAGAGGTTATGATTGTTGAAGATCCAACTGAGTGATTGGTTGTCCCGCCATCAGTGTTCCATTAGTGTTTGAAATTAGATTGAGTTCAAGAACTGCACCACTAACTTGAACCCAAAAGAGATACCGTAATAGGAGGGTTCAAAGGGCCATTAAAGCCCAAGCTCCTAAGGAGATACCCGTTAAGGAAGAGCCTCACCAAAACAAATCAAGATTATTGGAAACACATCCACTCCTGGGAGGAAATAGATTCTATCCTTTAATGGGTATCAATGGGTAAGAGAGTATCCAAAAAATTGCCGCTACTTTACCATCACTTCATGAACGTGGTGAGGAGAGAAAGAAGTCCACTTCTATCACCTGAGTCAGTTCAGTTTTTAAGAGGCTAACTGCCAAGGAAGGTTGCTCAGTTAGTGAACTACTCAGACGAGTGGGACATGCGGTATCCCCTCGCATAAAGAAAGAAATCTTAAGGGACGATAAATCTGCCAGACGATCTTAGAAATTAACTGAAGCTTTGCCTGCTCGTATTTCTGTCTGATTCCGCTTAGGGAGTAGATTTGGTACCACCATAGTTATCACTGATTCTACCGCCATCAGGACCGCAGGTTGTTGACCAGCCAAGTCACGTCTGGGCCCAAGAATTCTACCGATCACCCATTATAAGGATGTTCCTAAAGTTGCAAAGGAAAAGACAAAGAAATTACCCAGTACTATAGTCGGTTTGCACCACGGGGAGCATACTTCTCTTCGACATACCGATGTTTCTGCTAAGACGCTTCATCTCAAGACATTACTGTCAAAGAGGAAGGTGTGGATACCCAAGGTCTTTGTACCGATACAGTCCAGCGAGCCCACAGGGCAAGATCATGGAAAGAAGCCAGGGTCCAAAGTATCTGACATTGTTGCAGCAATTGCCAGCGAGATGGAAGAACGAGAGGAGGAGGTCCACCAGGGTCCTCTAGATCTTAAAGCAATTCAAGAATCAATAATTAAAGAAAAAGTTGAAAAGCTCATAATCGATATTTTTGAGTTGGCTTAGGAACATGGAGTCTCCATTGATGATGATGAAGATTTTGACTATAATGATTACCTCGAAGAAGATTTCATGGATGTCCATGTCATTGAAACCAGAGCCGCTACATTTGCCCATGAGGCTCAACCTCTCGTCAAAGAGAACACCATAGATGAGCTGTGTAGGGCTATCTTCCTAATGGATGAGGAAGTCAGCCAACTGGAGAAAAGGATAGAAGAGATGGCCGCAGCCATGACTGATATGGCCATAATTTAAGGACAATCTCACTCCTACAATTAGCTTCTCCAGAGCTCAACCAACTAGAAATTATATATATTACAGATGAAAGAAGAGAAGTTGCCTCAACAAACAAAGATGAGAAACCAAAGAAGAATCCTCCATTGAGCGCCATGCTGGAGAAAGAATTTAAGCAAATGGTTGAATAAGTTTGGGAGGCCTTAACCCAATCTAAGGTTGGTGAATTGATTTTGAAGGGTAGACCTTACTCGGAATAATCCGACGATGTACCTTTCCCCAAAGGTTTCATGGCTCCAAAATTTAAGATATTTTATGGGACTGGAAATCCCAGACAACATATAGCACACTTCCCAGCCAATTGTGGCAACACAAGAATTAGTGAAGCTTTATTCTTCCAACAGTTTGTTAGCAGCCTGTCTGGGATTTCTTTCGATTGGTATGCTGATTTACCCAACAGATCATTTATGACATTTGCCAAGTTGGAACAATTATTTCTTAAAAGATTTGCCAGGGCGCAACACCATGTCTCTATAGGAGAGCTCATGATGGAAAAACCAAAGCCCAATGAGACTTTAGAGGATTACATTTTGAGGTGGAGAAACCTTAGCATGAAATATGAACCTTAGCTACAGGAACATCATGCGTTTGAGGTCTTACTCAAAAGCATTCATGGGCCAATAGTTATCATGATCAAGGGACTCACCATCAAATCCTTTGAGAAGCTACTCAGTAAAAGCCAACAGTCTTCAAGAAGAAATCAAACATATGGATTCACACGAGAAGTCCAAGGCAACCAGATTATTTAAAAAGAAGTTAGGAACGGTAGGAACTATNGTCTTCAAGAAGAAATCAAACATATGGATTCACACGAGAAGTCCAAGGCAACCAGATTATTTAAAAAGAAGTCAGGAACAGTAGGAACTGCTGATAAAGGAAAAGAACCATTGAAGATATATCCAGAAAATCCTCACCGATCTTCATCACAGCATGCTCAGAAACAGAGTAGCCATTCCAACCAGCGACCGCCTCAAGAAGGATCACCTCGAATAGGGAATAAGAGAATATCTTTGGCAGAACGACATAAAATGGTGTATTCATTCAAAGATGAATCCGTATTGAAAATGTTCAAAAGTCTAATGAAAAAGCTTAAGTTTAGACTACCAGATCCAAAGAAACCCAAAGAGGTCGACAAGAAGGATCAACCAAATTATTGCCCATACCATAGGTTGCTTGGGCACACTATAGAAGAATGTTTCATCTTTAAGGATTGCTTGAGAAGAACCATAAAGAAGGGAATATAATGATCCCAAAGGAATATTAAAAAGAACCTGAAAAAGGTTCCATAAATATGATTTTGGCAGAACCAATCTCCCCGATTGATCCATATACTAGAGAAGATGGATGGAGTAAGACCTGCGATAAGCTCAAGCGGGTCCTAAACCAAATATAGGTTTCATCAAAACAATCTTCTGCATATACCAGAAAAGACAGATGGAATGAATTTTGGAGAAAAACGTCCAAGAAAATATCAAATTAAATCCAGAATGCTTCAAAACAAGCCTCCATTCAGAATCTTTAGCCTGCCAACCCCGAGATAAAGATTTAACTAGAAGATTTGTTATCGTCAAAGACAAAGAAAAAGAAGAACACCACTACGAGGATTGATATCATGGAGGCTAGGATAGGGTCTGCCTCTACTAGATTGGTTATCTCAGATTTGGGGAAGAAAATCCTCGAACCCCTAACTTTGTATGATTATCTTTTTGCCCCTCTGAGGTCCTATGAATATAATGATTGTGATTTTGGCTACGTTTTAACTCTTTCTAGTGATGATGTAACCGATTGTGACCAATCTAACCTCAACCTCAATTCCCAAAATGATCCTCAAATCATACTTTAGTTTGATAAACTCTTTGATAAGACTGAAGAAGACATAAATGATACTGCTTATGGCAGCACTGGGAGTAAGGAACCAGTCCTCGAGCACCACGATGCACCACTTGCCATCAACTTAGATCTTTATGATAAAGAATAAACACTAGAAGATTCAATAATAATATCCCAAGAAGAAGAAATTATAGAAGTAAACTTAAGGAGCGGGATAGTGTTACCCCAAAGATTAGCTCCAATAGATAAAGGAAAGAAAATAGTAACTCGAGAAGAGCTACCTCCACCTCCACCAGCGGAAGAGCCACACAACCAAGAGAAAATTGATGGATCATACAGATTGGATTACAACATGCTAGCTTGTATAAAGAATTTACCGACCCGATTAAGCATCTACCATGCTCTAATCTTGTCAAAGGTGATGAGACAGTCTCTGGTTACATTTTTGCTTGACCCAGAGATTTACCTAGCTCAGTTGGCCAGCACATCCTCAGATGAAGTTTTTTCGTTGAAAGAACAACCTACGGGTAACCTTCACAAATGAAGATTTATTGCTTGGTACCGCCGACCACAGCTGACCACTTTACATCTCCGTTAACATCGGCAGATTTGTGTTGTCTAGAGTTTTAGTAGATCCAGGAGCCCCCTTAAACTTGGTACCCCCTTGGATCTATTACACTATTTATTAAGGTTGGAGAACTAGCAACAACCGCTAAATTTCATATCATCGACATAGAGACCTCATTTAACACTCTACTGGGTAGACCGTGGATTCATGAACACAATATGGTTCCATCATCCCTACACCAATGCATTAAATACTACAAAGAAGGACAAGAACATTGCATCAAGGGAGATTTACAACCATTTTCAGTTCATGAAGTTGGTAGTCATGAAGATGCCGCCTACTATGTGCCTCCAAAGAAAACTATCTTCTCTTGTGAAATTGCAACAAATAAAAGTGAAGATTCATAAAAATATCAAAGAGGAAGCCATTCAACTCTGCTTCCGTGATCTTCCACCACTCCTTTACAACAAGTTGGTGGAGGTTCTTTTAGCTCGCGCACCCGAGGTCGAGGCCGGGGACGTGGACGTGGAAGAATCAACTTAATTGTTGAACAGACTGGGACAACCATTAACCTTGGTGATGAAGACTGTTCCGAAGATGAAATAATGATGACAAAATAGAAGAAACCTTAATACGAGGTATCCTTAGAAGATGTAGAGAAAAGTGAATACGAGACAATGTATGATCGGATAAACAACTACGTGAATGTTATGACCATTACCCCTATTCTCCCTCAAAAGTTTGAGAGTTTAGAGGTCAAGGAAGTCTTTAGTGTTGGTTCAAAGCCGATGAAATTTTATCATGAATTATTGTAATTGCCTTTTGATTACTTTTTGCCTTATGTACAAAAGTTAATTCAACAGGGACATTTGCTAAAACAAATGCCAAAAGATAAATTACAACTTTTTGAAAAGTTATGGAGTGTTAAAAGTTGAACTCCCAACTCAAAAGAAGGTCTCAGATTTGGTACAGTTGGACCAATTGATGATTTAAAATTTTGCATGGTTGTTACTAATGAACCAGAAGACAATTGGCTCAATATAGAGGATGACTCTACTGATCAACCAATAGAAAACACTCCGCCTAAATTTGAGGAGGAAATTAAATCAACTATTGATGAATTAAAGCAAATTAACCTTGGTACTGAAGAGCAACCCCGACCTACATTTATAAATTCTTTACTCAACGATAAAGAATCTTCAGAATTGATCAAATTGTTAACAAAATTCAAAGATTACTTAACATGGAGTTATGATGAAATGCCAGGACTGTCAGCAAAATTTCAGTTCATAAACACGATGTGGATAAGAATACAACCTTAATAAAACAATCTCTAAGAATAATGCGCCTTGAAATAAAACAACAAGTCATCGCCGAGCTAAAAAAATTAATAGATGCCAACTTTGTGCAAGAAGAGCAATACCCCACGTGGTTAGCCAACTTGTACTTGTTAAGAAGAAAAAAGGACATATCTGTGTTTGTGCTGACTTCAGGGATTTGAACAAAGCATGTCTAAAAGACGAGTTTCGACTACCAATATCATAAATGATGGTGGATATCGCTTCAACACATAAAATTTTCTCCTTCATGGACGGATCATCGAGATACAACAAAATCAAGATGGCTCCCAAGGATGCAGCACTTAAAACCTTTAGAATACTGATTTGAATTTTTTTTCTACACAGTAATGTCATTCGGCTTAAAAATTGTTGGAGCAACATATCAACGTGTAATGATGAAGATTTTTACTACCTCATTCACAATCAAGTAGAATGTTAGGTGGATGATTTGGTCATCAAAAGTAAATAAAAAATAGACCGTTTGTACGATTTGAGGATCGTGTTCGAACGGTTACGACGATATGACCTTAAAATGAATCCCTTAAAGTGTTTCTTTGACGTTACCTCTGGGAAATTTTTAGGATTCGTTGTGTGTCATCAGGGAATCGAGATCGACCCGGATAAGATTACAGTTATCTTGGAAATGCCTCCTCTTAAAACCTTGAAACAACTACATTCCTTCCAGGAGAAGTTAGCATATCTGAGACGCTTTATTTCTAATATATTAGTTAGGTGTCAGCCCTTCTAGGCATTAATTTAAAAGGTTGCCAAATTTTTTTGGGAAGAGAAATGCCAGCGGGCCTTTGAGTACGTTAAACAATATTTAATGACACATCCTGTTTTAGCAGCCCCTATCCCAGAGAAATCGTTGATACTTTATATCGCAGCCTTAGATGAGTGTCTTGGAGCCCTCTTAGCCCAAGTCAATGATGAGGGTAAAGAAAATGCACTCTACTACTTGAGTCTTCGCCTAATACCGATGAAGATAAGGTATCCACCTATTGAGAAGCATTGTCCGACATTGATTTTCACTGTTCAAAAGCTTAGACATTACATGCTTTCTCATAAGATTACCCTAATCTCGAAAGTTAACCCATTGTAATATTTGATGACCCAACCAACACTCTCCGGACGTCTAGTAAGATGGTCAATGATCTTATTGCAAATTAATATAACTTTTGTTCCC
This sequence comes from Phalaenopsis hybrid cultivar, assembly GCA_002079205.1. Classification (NCBI taxonomy): domain Eukaryota; kingdom Viridiplantae; phylum Streptophyta; class Magnoliopsida; order Asparagales; family Orchidaceae; genus Phalaenopsis; species Phalaenopsis hybrid cultivar. The sequence continues at coordinate 71,985 of JXCR01091337.1, read as the reverse complement.
CTCCAAGCTATCAAGGGACAGATTCTAGCAGACTTTCTTGTTGCACACCCACTTCCAGCTGGGTCCCCTCTTAATGATGAACTACTAGATGAGCAGGTACTATAAATGGAATTCTCCAGTGCACAACGCTTAGAAATGTACTTCGACGGAGCTTCATCAGCTAGAAAGGACAAAGGATCAGGAATAGTTATACCAGGCAAAGTAGGTATTGGACTGATCTTTATCATGCCAGATAAGGGCATGCTGAGGTACTCATACGACCTGATAGAGCCATGTACCAATAACAAAGCAGAATATGAAGTGCTAATCACCATATTAGAGTTGGCAATCTTGATGGATATAACATACATTACCATCTATGGTGACTCACAGCTTATCGTCCAGCAAGTCGTCGGACAATACAAGATTTTGAAATTGAGATAAGCAGAATACCATGAGTACACAATGAAGCTGCTGGAAAAGATCCCTAGTGTAACTTTCTACCAGATTCCTAGGGGAGATAATGCCAATGCTGACGCTCTAGCAAAACTTGCAAGAGAATTAGAATGTCACCCGGAGGATTCCATTTATGTCACAATACAAGGAAGACAAGTTTTGTCATATCAACCTTGAAAACCTACATAAGCTCAGAAAAGAAGAAGAAATGATAATTACGGTTGCAAACATCAATGAAGATTAGCGCAAACCATTAATAGAATGTTTGCATACTGGAAAGCTACCAGAGGACAAATCTAAAGCACATCACATTACGAAAATGGCTATGTCATACGCATTAGTTGGTGATGTACTCTACAGGAGATCATTCGACCAGATGTGGGTACAATATTTAAGCAAAGCCGAAGCATAGAATATTGTTAAAGAAGTACATGTCGAATTATGTGGCACTCACCAGTCAGAGCTGAAGATGAAAATGAAGATCAAAAGACTCGGATATTATTGACCGACAATGATGTCCAATTGCATGGATACAGCTAGAAGATGTCACCCATGTCAAGTGCATGGGGTGGTCTTGCACCAGCCTCTGAATGTGCTACACCCAACTATCGTCTCTTGGCCATTCGATTGTTGGGGCACGTACATAATAGATATCATAGACCCTCCATCTTCCAAAGGACACAGGTTTATACTTGCCACTACGGATTACTTCTACAAATGGACAGAGGCAGTACTATTACGAGAGGTTACAGCACAACACGTCCTTCAATTCTCCAAAAGCCAAATTGTCTACCATTTCGGAGTACCGCAAAAAATAATTTCCGAAAATGTGACAGCTTTTAAAAGCACAAAAATCAATAATTTTNATTACGAGAGTTTACAACCCAACACGTCCTTCAATTCTCCAAAAGCCAAATTGTCTACCATTTCGGAGTACCACAAAAAATAATTTCCAAAAATGTGACAGCTTTTAAAAGCACAAAAATCAATAATTTCGTCAAAAGACACATGATAGATTGGAGATACTCTACAACTTACTATCCCAGAGCAAATGGCCTGGCTGAAGCCTTCAACAAGACATTGGTACAGATTTTAAAGAAAACACTAGACGAAAAAAAAGGGATTGGCACAGCAAACTGTTAGAAGCCTTGTGGGCCTACCNAGCAAATGGCCTGGCTGAAGCCTTCAACAAGACATTGGTACAGATTTTAAAGAAAACACTAGACGAAAAAAAGGGATTGGCACAGCAAACTGTTAAAAGCCTTGTGGGCCTACAGGACGACGTTCAGGACTCCCAGTCAGTGTACACCCTACATGCTCGTGTATGGGTTCAAAGCCGTGCTACCGTTAGAAATTTAGACGCCGTCTCTCAGAGTCGATGTTGCCAACCAACTCACAACAGAAGAAAGTGCAAAACTCAGACTTGAAGAACTGAAGAGTCTTGAGGGAAAATGACTTGAAGCATAACAACACTTGGAAATTTATCAAGAAAAGATTGTACAAGCTCATGAAAAATTGGTCCACCCAAAGACATTCAAAGTTGGTGACCTTGTCCTCGTGCTTAAAAGACTCATTCTTGCACACAACAAGATAGGCGAAAAATTTGAGCCAACTTGGGAGGGACTATTTATCGNACTCAGACTTGAAGAACTGAAGAGTCTTGAGGGAAAATGACTTGAAGCATAACAACACTTGGAAATTTATCAGGAAAAGATTGTACAAGCTCATGAAAAATTGGTCCACGCAAAGACATTCAAAGACTATTTATCATTGAAAAGGTCTACACAAAAGGAGCATACCCGTTAGTGGATTTCCGAGGTGTAAGACCCATGTTGCCGATCAACAGACGATATCTGAAGACATACTACGCAACTTGACATTGCTTGACATCGCTTGATTTGAAATTTTGAAATTTAAATTGTTCTGGGGTTATCTATTTGGCCAAATGTCTGTGACTAGGTCCAAAATTTTATAATAAAATTAACCTCACATAATGAAAATTTTTGAAATAGCACATTTCAATTTTCTCTTTTAAACTTGATATTCTACTAAATTAAACGAAATAANTGGCCAAATGTCTGTGACTAGGTCCAAAATTTTATAATAAAATTAACCTCACATAATGAAAATTTTTGAAATTGCACTTTTCAATTTTCTCTTTTAAACTTGATATTCTACTAAATTAAACGAAATAGACACATAAACAAATGATTTTATCACCAACATAAAACTAAAATTTTCTTTAATAAATACTTTGTTTTGTTCTTATTCACGCTAAGTTTCAGGTCACTGATACTTTTCCTGTCGTCTGCAAAAAAAATGTTAGGCCAGAGGCTGATCTTTACTTTTAAAGATGTCTGGAACCTCACACTCAACGAGGAAAGGGCGCCGCAGGGCAAAACCATAGCNCATAAAACTAAAATTTTCTTTAATAAATACTTTGTTTTGTTCTTATTCACGCTAAGTTTCAGGTCACTGATATTTTTTTTGTCGTCTGCAAATAAAATGTTAGGCCAGAGGCTGATCTTTACTTTTAAAGAAGTCTGGAACCTCACACTCAACAAGGAAAGGGCGCCGCAGGGCAAAACCATAGTTTTGACATGGACTTTATTCAAGTCTACATGGATTATGAGGGGCCTCTAATGGATGTCGTCAGCTGACAAGAAAAGGAAGGGCTGCCCTCACTGCTAAGGTTGAGCACCAAAGACAATTCATCACTGAGGGGAAATAATGTGATGGTACAACAAGACTCGATGGAGGGGAGCAGCCGCCTATCGTCCATGACAGTTGCACCAACTGGGGGCCTAGTCGTTGCTGATACTGAAAAACTGCCAGACACTCCACTATGAATAACTCAGCGTAGAAATGCTAGCCGTCAAAAGCAGAGGGCTTTCTTACAAGAAGAAAAGAGACATTAGAAAGAGGCAGAATTCTTGCTCACCCCTATCCTGAGGGGAATATCTATGATCCGGGCATGAGAGAGACCTCTTTCAGCCTACCTACTATAGATGATGACTCAAGATTTGTTACAGAGCCTGAAATACTACCAGNGGTTGAGCACCAAAGACAATTCATCACTGAGGGGAAATAATGTGATGGTACAACAAGACTCGATGGAGGGGACCAGTTGCCTACCGTCCATGACAGTTGCACCAACTGGGGGCCTAGTCGTTGCTGATACTGAAAAACTGCCAGATGCTCCACTATGAATAACTCAGCGTAGAAATGCTAGCCGTCAAAAGCAGAGGGCTTTCTTACAAGAAGAAAAGAGACATTAGAAAGAGGCAGAATTCTTGCTCACCCCTATCCCTGAGGGGAATATCTATGATCCAGGCATGAGAGAGACCTCTTTCAGCCTACCTACTATAGATGATGACTCAAGTTCTGTTACAGAGCCTGAAATACTACCAANGAGTTGGCAATCTTGATGGATATAACATACATTACCATCTATGGTGACTCACAGCTTATCGTCCAGCAAGTCATCGGACAATACAAGATTTTGAAATTGAGATTAGCAGAATACCATGAGTACACGATGAAGCTGCTGGAAAAGATCCCTAGTGTAACTTTCTACCAGATTCCTAGGGGAGATAATGCCAATGCTGACGCTCTAGCAAAACTTGCAAGAGAATTAGAATGTCACCCGGAGGATTCCATTTATGTCACAATACAAGGAAGACAAGTTTTGTCATATCAACCTTGAAAACCTACATAAGCTCAGAAAAGAAGAATATATGATAATTACGGTTGCAAACATCAATGAAGATTAGCGCAAGCCATTAATAGAATGTTTGCATACTGGAAAGCTACCAGAGGACAAGTCTAAAGCACATCACATTACGAAAATGGCTATGTCATACGCCTTAGTTGGTGATGTACTCTACAGGAGATCATTCGACCAGATGTGGATACAATATTTATGCAAAGCCGAAGCATAGAATATTGTTAAAGAAGTACATGCCGGATTATGTGGCACTCACTAGTCAGGGCTGAAGATGAAAATGAAGATAAAAAAACTCGGATATTATTGACCGACAATGATGTCCAATTGCATGGATACAGCTAGAAGATGTCACCAGTGTCAAGTGCATGGGGTGCTCTTGCACCAGCCTCTGAATGTGCTACACCCAACTATCGTCTCTTGGCCATTCGATTGTTGGGGCACGTACATAATAGATATCATAGACCCTCCATCTTCCAAAGGACACAGGTTTATACTTGCCACTACGGATTACTTCTACAAATGGACAGAGGCAGTACTATTACGAGAGTTTACAACCCAACACGTCCTTCAATTCTCCAAAAGCCAAATTGTCTACCATTTCGGAGTACCACAAAAAATAATTTCCAAAAATGTGACAGCTTTTAAAAGCACAAAAATCAATAATTTCGTCAAAAGACACATGATAGATTGGAGATACTCTACAACTTACTATCCCAGAGCAAATGGCCTGGCTGAAGCCNTATTCTTAGAAAACTACAAAGAAACCCTCACCATTAGAAATTCTACACTCCTCTTTACTCAACTTGAAGTTCCACATATTGATCCTAACCTCTAGCACTTAGTAGGTGGGGTCATTATGGCGGAACTCAAGATGAGTCACCCTTAAGACTGTTGGACCTTAGGGCTGACCCTGAGTGTTGGTCTAGGGCTAAGGCACTCACTTGCAATCACATACACTCATAATCACTCACTACCCTAAACCCAGAATTTCTATGCTTTGGTCCCTTGATAGTTTTGGGAGACTCCTGTAGGTGGTCCCCTAAACCCATTAGCCCTGGGCTAGGGTTTGGCTAAGACCACTACATAGAGAACCCAAACTGGGGTTTCCATTGGTCCATGGCTTATTGATGGTGGTTGGCACTCCAACTCTACCAAGATACCCAACATATCCTTTTGCCCCTAAATTCCCCCAAATTACCTATATACCTTTGGGACCCAAAATTTGGCCAAAATTCCTAAATTTACCCAAAACACCCAACTTGGTTCAAAAATCATTTCAAACACCTTGAAAATACCCAAACTACCCAAAATCACTAAAATTAGCCAAATTACCAAAATACCCTTCCTTACCCAAAATTCCAAAAATTCCAAAAAATCCCAAAAATTTCTAAAATGCCTCACATATTCCCAATTTCATTTTTCTCAACTATCACATGACCCAATTTGGCCAATTTGACCATCTTTGATCAAAACCCCAAAACAACCCTTTAAAGGGCCATATTTTCCCTAAATCACTCCAAATGTTTAAAAAATTGGTCTCAATTTACCCTAATTTCAATTCTAAACTCAAACTCACTCTTGATGTGACCAATCTAGACCAAATAAAAGCTAGTCCATCATTTGAACCCAAANTTTATCATTGAAAAGGTCTACACAAAAGGAGCATACCCGTTAGTGGATTTCCGAGGTGTAAGACCCATGTTGTCAATCAACAGACGATATCTGAAGACATACTACACAACTTGACATTGCTTGACGTCGTNGTCCAAGAAAATATCAAATTAAATCCAGAATGCTTCAAAACAAGCCTCCATTCAGAATCTTTAGCCTGCCAAACCCGAGATAAAGATTTCACTAGAAGATTTGTTATCGTAAAAGACAAAGAAAAAGAAGAACACCACTACGAGGATTGATAACATGGAGGCTAGGATAGGGTCTGCCTCTACTAGATTGGTTATCTCGGATTCGGGGAAGAAAATCCTTGAATCCCTAACTTTGCATGATTATCTTTTTGCCCCTCTGAGGTCCTATGAATATAATGATTGTGATTTTGGCTACGTTTTAACTCTTTCTAGTGATGATGTAACTGATTGTGACCAATCTAACCTCAACCTCGATTCCCAAAATGATCCTCAAATCGTACTTTAGTCCGATAAACTCGTTGATAAGACTGAAGAAGACATCAATGATACTACTTATGACAACACTGGGAGTAAGGAACTAGTCCTCGAGCACCACGGTGCACCACTTGCCATCAACTTAGATCTTTCTGATAAAGAAGAAACACTAGAAGATTCAATAATAATATCCCAAGAAGAAGAAATTATAGAAGTAAACTTAAGGAGCGGGATAGTGTTACCCTAAAGATTAGCTCCAATAGATAAAGGAAAGAAAATAGTAACTCGAGAAGATCTACCTCCACCTCCACCAGCGGAAGAGCCACACAACCAAGAGAAAATTGATGGATCATACATATTGGATTACAACATGCTAGCTTGTATAAAGAAGTTACCGACCCGATTAAGCATCTACCATGCTCTAATCTTGTCAAAGGTGATGAGACAATCTCTGGTTACATTTTTGCTTGACCCAGAGATTTACCTAGCTCAGTTGGCCAGCACATCCTCAGATGAAGTTTTTTCGTTGAAAGAACAACCTACGGGTAACCTTCACAAATGAAGATTTATTGCTTGGTACCGCCGACCACAGCTGACCACTTTACATCTCCGTTAACATCGACTGATTTATGTTGACTAGAGTTTTAGTAGATCCGGGAGCCCCCTTAAACTTGATGACTATACAGACATTAATCTATTTGGATATTGAAGCTCAAGAGATTACGACCGATAAAATGATACTAAAAGGATTCAACCAAATGGGAGAGAGAGGCCTTGGATCTATTACACTATTTATTAAGGTTGGAGAACTAGCAACAACCGTTAAATTTCATATCATCGACACAGAGACCTTGTTTAACACTCTACTGGGTAGACCGTGGATTCATGAACACAATATGGTTCCATCATCCCTACACCAATGCATTAAATACTACAAAGAGGGACAAGAACATTGCATCAAGGGAGATTTACAACCATTTTCAGTTCATGAAGTTGGTAGTCATGAAGATGCCACCTACTATGTGCCTCTAAAGAAAACTATCTTCTCTTGTGAAATTGCAACAAATAAAAGTGAAGATTCATAAAAATTTCATAGAGGAAGCCATTCAACTCTGCTTCCGTGATCTTCCACCACTCCTTTACAACAAGTTGGTGGAGGTTCTTTTAGCTCGCGCACTCGAGGTCGAGGCCGGGGATGGTGGAAGAATCAACTTAATTGTTGAACGGACTGGGACAACCATTAGCCTTGGTGATGAAGACTGATCCGAAGATGAAATAATGATGACAAAATAGAAGAAACCTTAATACGAGGTATCCTTAGAAGATGTAGACAAAAGTGAATACGAGACAATGTATGATCGGATAAACAACTACGTGAATGCTATGACCATTACCCCTATTCTCCCTCAAAATTTTGAGAGTTTAGAGGTCAAGGAAGTCCTTAGTGTTGGTTCAAAGCCGATGAAATTTTATCATGAATTAATGTAATTGCCTTTTGATTACTTTTTGCCTTATGTACAAAAGTTAATTCAACAGGGACATTTGCTAAAACAAATGCCAAAAGATAAATTACAACTTTTTGAAAAGTTATGGAGTGTTAAAAGTTGAACTCCCAACTAAAAAGAGGGTCTCAGATTTGGTACAGTTGAACCAATTGATGATTTAAAATTTTGCATGGTTGTTACTAATGAACCAGAAGACAATTGGCTTGATATAGAGGATGACTCTACTGATCAACCAATAGAAAACACTCCGCCTAAATTTGAGGAGGAAATTAAATCAACTATTGATGAATTAAAGTAAATTAACCTTGGTACTGAAGAGCAACCCCGACCTACATTTATAAATTCCTTACTCAACGATGAAGAATCTTCAGAATTGATCAAATTGTTAACAAAATTCAAAGATTACTTAGCATGGAGTTATGATGAAATGCCAGGACTGTCAGCAAAATTTCAGTTCATAAACACGATGTGGATAAGAATACAACCTTAATAAAACAATCTCTAAGAATAATGCGCCTTGAAATAAAACAACAAGTCATCGCCGAGCTAAAAAAATTAATAGATGCCAACTTTGTGCAAGAAGAGCAATACCCCACGTGGTTAGCCAACTTGTACCTGTTAAGAAGAAAAATGGACATATCTATGTTTGTGTTGACTTCAGGGATTTGAACAAAGCATGTCTAAAAGACGAGTTTGAACTACCAATATCATAAATGATGGTGGATATCGCTTCAACACATAAAATTTTCTCCTTCATGGACGGATCATCGGGATACAACAAAATCAAGATGGCTCCCAAGGATGCAGCACTTACAGCCTTTAGAATACTGCTTTGAATTTTTTTTCTACACAGTAATGTCGTTCGTCTTAAAGAACGTTGGAGCAACATATCAACGTGTAATGATGAAGATTTTTTACTACCTCATTCACAATCAAGTAGAATGTTAGGTGGATGATTTGGTCATCAAAAGTAAATGAAAAATAGACCGTTTGTACGATTTGAGGATCATGTTCGAACGGTTACGACGATATGACCTTAAAATGAATCCCTTAAAGTGTTTCTTTGACATTACCTCTGGGAAATTTTTAGGATTTGTTGTGTGTCATCAGGGAATCGAGATCGACCCGGATAAGATTATAGTTATCTTGGAAATGCCTCCTCCTAAAACCTTGAAACAACTATGTTCCTTCCAGGAGAAGTTAGCATATCTGAGATGCTTTATTTCTAATATATTAGTTAGGGGTCAGCCCTTCTAAGCATTAATTTAAAAGGTTGCCAAATTTTTTTGGGAAGAGAAATGCCAGCGGGCCTTTGAGAACGTTAAACAATATTTAATGACACCTCCTGTTTTAGCAGCCCCTATCCTAGAGAAATCGTTGATACTTTATATCGCAGCCTTAGATGAGTGAATGGAGCCCTCTTAGCCCAAGTCAATGATGAGGGTAAAGAAAATGCACTCTACTACTTGAGTCTTCGCCTAATACCGATGAAGATAAGGTATCCACCTATTGAGAAGCATTGTCCGACATTGATTTTCACTGTNGCCATATGTCCCGTCATACGCAGAGTCATACATTCCGCTGCAAATAAAGACAACACCAGCTTGGGTTCCCACAAATGTTGAAAGGAGGGAACATCCCGGACAGCCACCGATCATCAGTACCGCAGAATACTATAAGATGAGCAAANTCATACATTCCGCTGCAAATAAAGACAACACCAGCTTGGGTTCCCACAAATGTTGAAAGGAGGGAACATCCCCGACAGCCACCGATCATCAGTACCGCAGAATACTATAAGATGAGCAAGGTAAGCAAAAGGACTTCAAATTCTATGAAGAAGTGCAAGGAGAATTTATCAGCATATTAGAAGGATTAGAATTATACACCAAAGACTTCTCCCAGAGTGATGAATGAAATATTCTGGATTGCATTTTTTATTTTAGAGACAGGGGTCAAGCAGTCCTGCTAATGGAAAGAACCTATTCCAATCTTAANTGAAGAAGTGCAAGGAGAATTTATCAGCATATTAGAAGGATTAGAATTATACACCAAAGACTTCTCCCAGAGCGATGAATGAAATATTCTGGACTGCATTTTTTATTTTAGAGACAGGGGTCAAGCAGGCCTGCTAATGGAAAGAACCTATTCCAATCTTAGAAAGTGGATGCGAGGAAAGAGGAGGATCACTATCCAGTGCGGTTGCTGCTACAACTTTACCAACGATAGACAAGGAAATCCTTATGGGATTCTCAGACACGATCAGGTGGATCCACTACCTCCAATGATAAAATGGATGATTAAAAGAATGGTCCAATTGAGTATACTACCAGCTAACTGCATTCCTAATAGCTACATCGTCAACATATATGATGAAGGAGACTGCATACCTCTGCACATTGATCATCATGACTTTGTGAGGCCTTTCTACAGGGTCTCATTCATGAGAAAAAGCAACATTCTCTTTAGAAAAAAAATAGATATTGCCGGCCCTTATGAATTTAAAGGATCCATAGAAATTCCGCTACCTGTTGGTTCAGTGCTAGTCCTTAAAGGGAATGGAGTAGACGTCGCCAAGCACTGTATTCCACGGGTGCAACACCGTAGGGTGTCCGTGACCTTTCAACAAATGAATTACAAAAATATGCTATATGGGTTTCAACTAGATCCAGAATTGGAAGAATTACTACCATGCAAGCTATGAGAGGGTTGCACCTCTAAGTACATGCGAAGGGAACTCTTATCCTGGAGCGTGGCTTAGAAGGTCTGCTCAATCAAAAGCTTGCCTCACCAGAGACAGACATTCAGAGGATTTCTTTCCATTTTACTGTTGTTAACCTCACTTTTGGTTGAGGTTTAGTTTTTCTTCTTTAGTAGCCTAAGGTCTAGCCATAAGACTTTCCTACTAATNGAGCCATGGACCAAATTTCCCCTAAATTAATGGATTTCATGCCATATTTGCTTAAGCTTAGGATATTTTTTTTNGAGCCATGGACCAAATTTCCCCTAAATTAATGGATTTCATGCCATATTTGCTTAAGCTTAGGATATTTTTTTCCAAAATAAAGCCTAAACACATTAAGTTGCTGTGACATATTCCCCTAGCTCACCTGACCTCCCTAGCCACCTCCCATGGCTGGCCGGCCAGCCTAGTGGCTGGAAAATGGCCAAACTGAGAGCCACCCCCATGGGATTAAACCCAATTAAAACTTAGAGGCCACATCATCCAAATTGAAGCTTAGAGCCTCTCTGCCCTCCACCTAGGCAGCACATTTCACCCCCCAATTGGCCATGGCAGCAAGCCTAAGGCTATTTTTATAAAAAGCTCCCCTCCACAGCCGTGGAGGGAGAGCTAAAAATTCCTCTAATAGACTTCTCTAAATTGATCCCAAAGCCTCTTTGAGACCTCCTCAGTGCAACCCAACCACCACATTGCCCTGAATCTTCTTGTCGAAGCCCAATTTTTGAGCTCAAAACCTTGCCGGAGACAGGACAAAGCTCTCCACACCTCTGAATTCCACCAAACTCAAACTAAATTCGCCCACATCTTCACCACATTGAGAGAAGCCAAAGCCCTATCAAATCCCCCTTCCATAGAGCCCCTATCATAGCTCTAGACCAACACCTAAAATCGGTCTTGGACGAATTTGGGTCTAGGCATTTCACCAAGACTAGAGGCTCAATCTATAGCATCCTTGGACCCTAAAAAATGTGCCAAGAACCTGTGATTGAAGCTTCACTTCTCAANCCCTTCCATAGAGCCCCTATCATAGCTCTAGACCAACACCTAAAATCGGTCTTGGACGAATTTGGGTCTAGGAATTTCACCAAGACTAGAGGCTCAATCTCTAGCATCCTTGGACCCTAAAAAATGTGCCAAGAACCTCTGATTGAAGCTTCACTTCTCAGAGCCAAGGTATAATACTTCTCCTCCTCTCAAGCCTATTTTGATTCTCTATTTAATTAGGCTTAATTTAATTACACGATTGTCGTATGGATGTGTTCATCTCACTTAGACAAGTCCATAGGATCAAACCCAAGGTGATTTAGTTAATTCTAGGATGAGATCTTAGCGTTTAAGTGTGTATGGTCATGAGATCACTCTATCGGGGATGATGACGGGGAGCCGTCCGATCGCGCGTGTATCGGATGGACGGAGGAGATCGAGTTGAACACCGCTCCTTACATGAACCGCGGGTTGAGTCAGTGCTGAGGTGGACGGCGGCATCAAATAGGAGCGCGCCGCGTGGAGCCTCGGAGCTACCGTAGGTTGATGTGGCGCCGCTCATTTAAATAGATAAATAGGGATTTAAAAAAATTAGAAAATAATCCCTAACTTTAAAAATTCATATCTTGGTGTAGAAAAATCATTAAAATAAAATAAAAATACTCTCTTGCTCAGTGAACAGAGAAAACTAAAGTGAAAATAATTTGGAGTCCATTTGATGCATATTTTATTTTTAACTAATTAAATACTGATTTGGATATTTTGACTCTCCATGCATGTAGTAATCTAACCATGGCTTGAAATTTTAGCATGTTGTTGCCTCTACCTTAGAGAACATTCCCTAATTTTTCCAAAGTAAGAAAAGGTCCCTACACAAAGAATCATATTTTTCAAGTTTATGTGCATTATTTACTTAAAATAATCATGAAAATTAGCATGTTGCTTAGAAAAATCCAAAAAAATTTTGGGAGGTTTATGATAACCAGAGAGTTTTTAGANTCAATTTTATGTGCATTATTTACTTAAAATAATCATGAAAATTAGCATGTTGCTTAGAAAAATCCAAAAAAAATTTGGGAGGTTTATGATAACCATAGAGTTTTTAGAAAAATTTTTCATGAGCCAAGTCATTCAAAATACACCAAATCTTTACAAACCCTAAATCATTAAGATAATTAATTTTGAAAAATACAAACAACAAAATGACTTGATTTTTTATCTCCACTATTGTTTACAATCCATAGAACAAATTATAAAAATTTCAAAATTTTGAGTCATTTGGTAACTTAAGTTGATTTATAAAGATTAATAATTTTTTTGACACTTAAATGATTTTTAAAAATCAAATTATAAACTAAAATTTCATAAAATAGGGATTAGGATTTTGAATGACTTGGCACTACCTCCAAAGGCTACCTCCAATAAACTAAAATTTTGAATGACTTGGCACTACCTCCAAATTTCATGATCCAAATTTCATGAGACTTCTCTATTCTAGGTCTACCTCCAATAAACTAAAATTTTTTTGACACTTTTTAAGAACCAAATTTTGAGTTCTTTGTGATCAGAGATATTTTCTAAGAATAAAATGATATTTAAAAGAAAAACTTCATCTTTTAACCTATTTTAAATATTTAAATAATTAAATATCCATAAAAAACCCAAAAATAATANACTAAGATAATTAATTTTGAAAAATACAAACAACAAAATGACTTGATTTTTTATCTCCACTATTGTTTACAACCCATAGAACAAATCATAAAAATTTCAAAATTTTGAGTCATTTGGTAACTTAAGCTGATTTATAAAGATAAATAACATTTTTGGCACTTAAATGATTTTTAAAAATCAAATTATAAACTAAAATTTCATAAAATAGGGTTTTTTGAGTTCTTTGTGATCAGAGATATTTTCTAAAAATAAAATGATATTTAAAAGAAAAACTTCATCTTTTAACCTATTTTAAACATTTAAATAATTAAAAATCCATAAAAAACCCAAAAATAATTAAATATATGGAAATGTTCTAAATTTCTTACTAAGCACTTAAAAATAATTAGAATATTTTTCCTGATTTTCTAAATAAAGATATCGAATCTTAAAGCTTAAAAATAATTTTTAAAGGCTAAAAATGGGTTTTCATTAAAAATAATTTCAATAAATCAAATAAAACTCAAAATAATATAAAATTTTCTTCTTTGAGTTCTCTAACATCACAAAGATTTTTTAAAAATATAAAACTTAATTTTCCTAATTTAAAATATTTTATATTTAATAAATACTCTAGAACTTAAAATAATTCTTAAAATTCAAATAAAATTTTAAAAATCATGAAATTTGGTCCAAAGGCTTCTCTATTCTAGGTCTACCTCCAATAAAAATTTTAAGGGATTAGGATTTACGTTGGTCAAGTTAGGAATTTTCTTTGAAAAATCCTATTTTTACATGGAAAGAATTATATAAATTAAATTAAATTTTCAAAAAATCACATTTTCTCCTCTGATGTATTAATTGACCCATGAATGAGGTAGTATACAAATGNGGCTAAAAATGGGTTTTCATTAAAAATAATTTCAATAAATCAAATAAAACTCAAAATAATATAAAATTTTCTCCTTTGAGTTCTCTAACATCACAAATATTTTTTAAAAATATAAAACTTAATTTTCCTCATTTAAAATATTTTATATTTAATAAATACTCTATAACTTAAAATAATTCTTAGAATTCAAATAAAATTTTAAAAATCATGAAATTTGGTCCAAAAGCTTCTCTATTCTAGGTCTACCTCCAATAAAAAATTCAAGGGATTAGGATTTACGTTGGTCAAGTTAGGAATTTTCTTTGAAAAATCCTTTTTTTACATGGAAAGAATTATATAAATTAAATTAAATTTTCAAAAAATCACATTTTCTCATCTGATGTATTAATTGACCCATGAATGAGGTAGTATAACAATGTCAAAGTAATTTGAATTGAATTTGACAAATTATGAAATGTTAGAGCCTTAGGGGCAAATGTGTAATTTTGGAAATTTAGCCTTAATTAACATTTACGCTTAATTCAAGAAGGGAAATGGGCAACCTCTGATCATAATTTGGATATTTGAAACATAAGGGGTTAATTGGTAGAAACCAACCTCACTTTCTTAATTGAAAAGATAAGTTAATAAATTTCTAAATTATTAAAATTTGGAAATTTATTAAAATAAAAAGAACCTAAGACTTAGGGGTATGAGTTTTGAAGTCATTAATTAATCAATTTAATGCCCTATTTTGATTTTCAAATAAAACTCAAATCATGAATCATGACCACCTAAAGCTTAACCTTTTAAAAACTAAGACATTCAGGTCTTAAGGGCTTAGTAGTGACTTAGGCTAAATCAAATTTCATTTAAATGAGGATTAGAAAAGTAAATATCAATTAAAACTAAGACGTCCTCCAAACACTTTAGGACCAAAATTTAGTTAAGTGTTCCGATAACACTAACTTGCCTCTTTAAGGGTCTTCACCCACATAATCTTCAAAATTAAATTAGAGATGATAATTAACTTAATCTTAGGGATAATTGAGACATCAATGCTCACTGAGCACTAAGGGTATTTACAGGATGAATTATTAAGCAACATAATAAGTTTAAAAGAACTCGGGATTTTCCACCAGGCAGCGAGAGAGTAGCACGGACCTGTTTGTTTCTCTAGATCTGTTAGATACCTCAGAGATCTACTAAACTTAATATATTTTGCTTGGCAACATCATCCTTAATTAAACTCCTAAGGACCCACCAAGATATGACCAAGGGTTAGATAGGTCATCAAAATTTTACTTCCCTATTTCATATAAACTTCCTTAACATGCCTTTTGAATTTCAGGTGGTGGAGCGAGAAGACTCGCCAGGTACGCTTTTACAGTTTTTAGCGTTGTCTTTCTTGTACTTTCATACTGTACTTTTATACCTGCAAATTTCATGCTAAACAACAATGTCACCCTGCATGAAAACTAAAGCTATAAGGATAGCCACAAAACCAAAAACTAAAGCTAAAACTAAAATCAACCAAGATAAAATTCACCCCCACAACATTCTAAATATAAAATAACTCAAAATTTAATCACAAATATCACACAAAACTACAAATGCAACTAAATTAAGACATCTCTATCTGATGATCAGGAATTCCTTGGAGGAGGTAACCTACGGTTGCTAACTAGGCTTCCCACAGTCTAAATGAAATTATGGAACTCATTAAGTTGAGTTTACTAAATTCATTTTGATTAAGTGAATCCAATAGAAAATAGTGGTTCCGGAACGAGGGAAATGTAGGATCCTAACCGTTGTCGTTCTAATCAACTTTAATATGCCCCCATAAATTTAAAGAACTTCAACCATAGGGCCAACTGATTTAACTTCATAACTTGACACACTAGAGAACTCAAACTCATCGCGGCAAGGAGCTTGGACCTAGCTTGGCGGGCAGCACAACCATCTTCAATAGAAAAACCTATCTTCCCCAACTAAACCAATATTCCTTCCGTAGATATAAACAACAAAGCTATAGGACTTCCTGGTTGCTTGCTTATGCAACGTAAATCCTGACCTTATCTTTAGGCCTTTGTATAGCCCTGCAATACAATATAAACCCTAACTCATCTTAGGATTCCGAGGTCGTCGTTCGTCACGACCTAAAGCCTCACATCTTCTAGGCTATTTGTGTGATCGTTTCACACAAATGTATGCCCTAAATAATAAAATCAGCAAGATGAAACACCTAAATATTTCTCCTCAAAATTGAAGCTAAACATTAGGATAGCTTGGTAAGTCACCGAGGTTCCTCTCTGGATCCATGACATCCCCTAGTTCTTCCTCCTTTAGACTCTACAACAAAATGTTCCAAATTTGGACCAATCCCCTTTCACACCTCTATGTCCGATCTCATTGAAAAGTCCTACCCTTTGAAATTCCTTGAAGATAGTATTTCTTGAATTTTATCGAGAGTTTTCTTAAGTGACTTTGGTCATTTAAGATGTAATTAACTATAAGGGCTTGCCCTTATAGGAAGCTTTTCTCGAACCCAGCTTAATATAAACCTTATTTAATTCTTTATATTAAATAGGGAAACTTGTCGGCAAATAAAATACAAACGTCATATAATATTAAATAGGGGAACTTGTCGGCAAATACAAAGGTTTCGCAGACCAAACAGACGTCATATATCCTTTAGTTTATTTGATCGAGCCTCATCCTCAAGTCTTGTGTTTATCCTTCGGGATAGATACAAGTTTTGAGGTACAATGCTCTTTCATTTAAACTATAAAAAATATGGTGTCAGTTTGATTTCATATTTTTCTAAAACTAAATATATATGTAAATTAAAACTTCCTTTTGAAGCGGGCGACGAAATTTTGATTCCGATGACCGACAGCTTCTTACAGGCAACTCCTCCAACTAGAAATAGCGCTGACAGCTTCTGGTGACTCCGCTGGGGACAAGCTTTTCTCTCCACACAAATCAAGAAACATTATCTTCACACATCGGTAATGTGTTCATGTCCCTCTTGGACCAAATTGCCCTTCNGATCGTTTCACACAAATGTATGCCCTAAATAATAAAATCAGCAAGATGAAACACCTAAATATTTCTCCTCAAAATTGAAGCTAAACATTAGGATAGCTTGGTAAGTCACCGAGGTTCCTCTCTGGATCCATGACATCCCCTAGTTCTTCCTCCTTTAGACTCTACAACAAAATGTTCCAAATTTGGACCAATCCCCTTTCACACCTCTATGTCCGATCTCATTGAAAAGTCCTACCCTTTGAAATTCCTTGAAGATAGTATTTCTTGAATTTTATCGAGAGTTTTCTTAAGTGACTTTGGTCATTTAAGATGTAATTAACTATAAGGGCTTGCCCTTATAGGAAGCTTTTCTCAAACCCAGCTTAATATAAACCCTATTTAATTCTTTATATTAAATAGGGAAACTTGTCGGCAAATAAAATGGTTTCACTGACCAAACGGATGTCATATATTCTTTAGTTTATTTGATCAAGCCTCATCCTCAAGTCTTGTGTTTATCCTTCGGGATAGATACCAGTTTTGAGGTACAATGCTCTTTCATTTAAACTATAAAAAATATGGTGTCAGTTTGATTTCATATTTTTCTAAAACTAAATATATATGTAAATTAAAACTTCCTTCTGAAGCGGGCGACAAAATTTTGATTCCGGTGACCGACAGCTTCTTACAGGCAACTCCTCCAACTAGAAATAGCGCTGACAGCTTCTGGTGACTCCGCTGGGGACAAGCTTTTCTCTCCACACAAATCAAGAAACGTTATCTTCACACATCGATAATGTGTTCATGTCCCTCTTGGACCAAATTGCCCTTATTTCATTGGCATACTTTACTCATTTCTGTTTTTGGAAAGTACGGTTAACTCTTTGGACTTCAAGAAAAGCTGTTCAACCATCATTGAACAAAGGGGTTTAGAAGGCCATTAAGAACTCTGTAAATTTTCATGTGGGGTCGGACCCCCAATAGGTGTGTCGGTGGATTAGTTCCACCTGGGCATTGTCTGCCACTAAATGGGTCCTACACTGGGTCTTAAAATACTTCAAATCTCCCTTCCAAATTTGATTTTCTACTTTGTAAATCATGTTGTGCTGCGCACACTTTGAAATTTTCCTACATTAATTAAATTTTACACCTCTTGATTTTTCTTAAACAAAATTTTAAAATACCCATAAATTGAGACCCGCACNCCTACACTGGGTCTTAAAATACTTCAAATCTCCCTTCCAAATTTGATTTTCTACTTTGTAAATCATGTTGTGTTGCACACTTTGAAATTTTCTAACATTAATTAAATTTTACACCTCTTGATTTTCCTTAAACAAAATTTTAAAATACCCATAAATTGAGACCCGCACGGTCTATAGATCAACCTCTAGTTTCAGTGCTTGCACTAAAAATTACGAGGTTTTTGGCCATATAACTAATCCTGAAGCTTTCTGNACCCGCACGGTCTATAGATCAACCTCTACTTTCAGTGCTTGCACTAAAAATTACGAGGTTTTTAGCCATATAACTAATCCTGAAGCTTTCTATTTTCAAGCCTACTGCAATGGCCTACCCAACGCTGACCTTTTCCTGCAACTTGCCAATGAGCCACGAAGCCCGCAATCTCTCTCCTACCATCAAATTCGGAGCTGGATTTGAAGATCTCAAGGTCATCCTTAGGAAAGCCTCATTTGTAGTGATGAAGATCGCCGCACCAGAAATACAAGAATCGTCTACAGAATTCAACCTGAACTACCTTCAAGACTTCCCTGCCTGTAAAAAGTCTAAAACTATTACCGCCACGACACCTGCCAAATNGCCAGCAATCTCTCTCCTACCATCAAATTCGGAGCTGGATTTGAAGATCTCAAGGTCATCCTTAGGAAAGCCCCATTTGTAGTGATGAAGATTGCCACACCAGAAATACAAGAATCGTCTGCAGAATTCAATCTGAACTACCTTCAAGACTTCCCTGCCTGCAAAAAGTCTAAAACTACTACCGCCACGACACCTGCCAAACCTGCTAGCCCCGCTGCTGCTAAGGAGAAAGAAGTAATGATTATTGAGGATGTGATTGAGGGATTAACTGTCCCACCACCCGTATTTGAAATTGGATAAAGTTCAAGGACTGTACCACTGACCCAAAACCAAAAAAGGAACCGTAACGGAAGGGTTTGGAGGGCCATCAAAGCCCAGGCTCCGAAGGAGACACCCGTTGAGGAGGAGCCTCATCAAGTTGAAGAAGTATTACTAGAAATTTATCCACTCCTACAAGGAAGTAGATTCCATCCACTGACGGATACCGATGGATATGAGAGTATCAGGAAAATCTCCGCCGCATTACCACCACTTCATGGACATGGTGAGGAAGGAAAGAAATTTACTCCTATCACCTGAATTAGTGCAGTTTTCAAAAGGCTAGCTACCAAAGAAGGATGTTCAGTTAGCAAGTTACTTAAATGAGTTGGAGATGCAATTTCCCCTTGCATGAAGAAGGAAATTTTGAAGGATGCCAAGTCCTCCAGACTATCTCACAAGACAATTGGAGTGCCACCTAGTCGCATCCCCGTTTTGTTCCGTTTAGGGAAAAGAGTTGATACTGCAGTGATTACTACTGATTATACTGCCACCAGGACCACAGGTTGTCGACAGTTAAGTTGAGATCGGATCCGAAAATCTTACCCGTCACTCATTATGGAGACAGTTCTACAATCCCAAAGGCAAAGACAAGACGATTAACTGACACTGTAGCCGGTCTACACCATGGGGAGCATACTTTCCCTCAACATACTGATGTTTCAACTAAGACACTCCGTCCTATAACATCATCATCAAAAAGGAAAAAGGTATGGGTACCCAAGGTCATTGCACCGATACAGTCCGGTGAGCCCGCGAGACAAAAATTAGAAGTGAAACCAGGGTCTGAAATATCTGACATCGTGGCAACAATAGCTAGTGAGATAGAGGATCAAGTAGAGGATGTCCATCAGGGTCCTCCAAATCTTAAAGTGATCAAGAAATCAATAATGGAAGAGAAAGTTGAGAAACTCATGATCAAGATTTCCGAGTTAGCTCGAGAACACAGAGTTTCCGTCTATAGCGACGATGAAAATTTTGATTACGATGATTACTTGGAGGAAGATTTCATGGATGTCCATGTAATTGAAACTAGAGCCGCCACATCTGCACGCGAGGCTCAACCTCACACCGAAGAAAACACCATAGATGAACTGCGTAGGGCTGTCCTCTTAAGGGATGGGCAAGTTAGTCTACTGGAGAAAAGAATAGAAGAGATGACCACAGCCATGATCGCTATGGCCACTATTCAGGGGTAATCATAAGTGCCGCAATTGGCTTCTCTAGAGATCAATCAGCCGGAAATCATTCACATCACAGATGAAATAAGAGAGGTTGCTTCAACAAATAGAGACGAGCAACATACAAAGGATTCTCCATTAGGTTCTATACCAGAAAAAGAATTCAAGCAAATGGTTGAACAAGTGTGGGACGCTTTAACCTATTCTAAGGGTGGTGCATTGGTTCTAAAGTGTAGACCTTACCTTGAGGATTTCGATGCCGTGTCATTCCCCAAGGGTTTTGTGGCCCTAAAATTCAAGATATTTGATGGGGCTGGAAATCCGAGATAGCATATAGCACATTTCCGAGCTAGCTGTGGCAACACGAGAAATAGTGAAGCTCTACTCTTCCAACAGCTTGTCAGAAATTGGTTTCGACTGGTACGCTGACTTGCCCAACGGTTTAGTTAAAACATTTTTTGAGTTTGNGTCAACCATGGATTCATGAGAACAATATGATTCCATCATCTCTACACCAGCGCATCAAATACTGCAAAGATGACCAAGAAAATTGCATCAAAGGAAACCTACAACCATTTTCAATGTATGAAGTTGGTATCTATGAAGATGCTGCCTATTACACGCCTCTAAATAGGACTGTCTTCTCTCGTGAATTTATCACAAACAAATATGAATATTCAGAAGAATTACAAAGAGAAGGCCATTCAACTCCACTTCAGTGATCTTCCACCACTCCCTTACAACAAGTTGGTGAAAATTCTTTTAGTTTGCGCACCCGAATTCGAGGCTGGGGACGTGGACTAGGAAGGATCAATTTAATTGTTGAACGGACTAGGTCAATCATCAACGTTGGTGATGAAGACAATTCTGAAGACAAGATAATGATGATAAGATGGAAGAGACCTCAGTACGAGATATCCCTAAAAGATATAGAGAGAAGTGTATGATCGGATAAACCACTATGTGAATGCTATGACCCTTACTCAGATTCTCCCTCAAATGGTCGAGAGTTTAGAGGTCAAGGAAGTCCATAGTGTTGGTTTAAAGTCGATCAAATTTTACTGTGCTTCTACCTCTACTAAGCTTGAAAACATGTAAATTTGGATATTGATCATACTGAATTAATGGAATTACCTTTTGATTACTTCTTGCCTTGTGTTCAAAAGTTAATTCAACAAGGACACTTACTAAAACAAATACCAAAAGATAAATTTTAACTTTTTGAAAAATTATGGAATGGTAAAATTCAAACTCTAAATTCAAAAGAAGGTCTCAAATTTGGTACAGTCGGACCAGTCAATGATTCTAAATTTTGCATGATTCTTACTGGTGAGTCAGAAGAGGATTGCCTTAATATAGAGGATGACTCTACTGATCAACTTATAGAAGATGCTCCCCTAGAATTTAAGGAGGAAAATAAATATAACGTTGATGAATTGAAAGAGAGTAACCTCGGGACTGAAGAACAACCCCAACCTACATATATAAGTTCTCTACTCAATGTCGAAGAATCTGCAGAATTGATCAAACTATTAACAGAATTCAAAGATTGCTTCACATGGAGCTACAATGAAATTTCAGGACTATCCACAGAAGTTGCAGTCCATAAAATTGGGGTGGACAAGAATATAACCCCAGTAAAACAAGCTCCCAGGAAAATGAGCCTCAAAATAGAGCAATAAGTCATCGCCGAGGTGAAGAAATTAATAGATGCCAACTTTGTGAAAGAAGAGAAATACCCCACGTGGTTAGCCAACATTGTACATGTTAAGAAGAAAAATGGACAGATACGTGTTTGTGTTGACTTCAGAGATTTGAACAAGGCATGTCCGAAAGACGAATTTCCACTACACATACCAGAGATGATGGTGGATATCGCTTCAACACATGAAATTTTCTCCTTCATGGAAGAATCATCGAGATACAACCAAATCAAGATGGCTCCCGAGGATGCAGCACTTACAACCTTCAGAACACCGATTGTAATTTTCTGCTACACAGTGATGCCGTTTGGCCTAAAGCACGCCGGAGCAACATATCAGCACGCAACGATGAAGATTTTTGATGACTCATTCACAATCAAGTAGAATGCTATGTGGATGATTTGGTCATCAAAAGTAAATGAAAAATAGACCATTTGTACAATTTGAGGATCATGTTTGAATGGTTACGATGATATGACCTTAAAATAAATCCCTTAAAGTGCGCCTTTGGCGTTACCTCCGGTAAATTTTTGGGATTCGTTGTCCGTCATCGGGGAATCGAGATCAACCTGAATAACNTTTCATGGATGTCCATGTAATTGAAACTAGAGCCGCCACATCTGCACGCGAGGCTCAACCTCACACCGAAGAGAACACCATAGATAAACTGCGTAGGGCTGTCCTCCTAAGAGATGGGCAAGTTAGTCTACTGGAGAAAAGAATAGAAGAGATGACCACAACCATGATCGCTATGGCCACTATTCAAGGGTAATCATAAGTGCCGCAATTGGCTTCTCCAGAGATCAATCAGTCGTAAATCATTCACATCATAGATGAAAGAAGAGAGATTGCTTCAACAAATAGAGATGAGCAACATACAAAGGATTCTCCATTAGGTGCTATACCAGAAAAAGAATTCAAGCAAATGGTTGAACAAGTGTGGGACGCTTTAACCTATTCTAAGGGTGGTGCATTGGTTCCAAAGTGTAGACCTTACCTTGAGGAATTCGATGCCGTGTCATTCCCTAAGGGTTTTGTGGCCCTAAAATTCAAGATATTTGATGGGGCTGGAAATCCGAGATAGCATATAGCACATTTCCGAGCCAGCTGTGGCAACACAAGAAATAGTGAAGCTCTACTCATCCAACAGCTTGTCAGGAATTGCTTTCGACTGGTACGCTGACTTGCCCAACGGGTTAGTTAAAACATTTTCTGAGTTTAAACAGTTATTTATGAAAAGATTTTTCAGGGCACAACACCATGTGTCTATTGGAGAGCTCATGATGGAAAAATAAAAGCCTAGCAAAACATTGGCGGACTATATTTTGAGGTGGAGAAACCTTAACATGAAATGTGAACCCCAGCTATAGAAACATCAGGCCTNAAGATTTTTCAGGGCACAACACCATGTGTCTATTGGAGAGCTCATGATGGAAAAACAAAAGCCTAGCAAAACATTGGCGGACTATATTTCGAGGTGGAGAAACCTTAACATGAAATGTGAACCCCAGCTTTAGAAACATCAGGCCTTTGAAATTCTACTCAAGAGCATTCATAGGCAGTAGCTTTCATGCTCAAGGGACTCACCATCAAATCCTTCGAGAAGCTACTCAGTAAAGCCAGCAGTCTTCAAGAGAAAATTAAGCAGATGGAGCCACACGAAAAGGCTAAGGTGACCAGAGTGTTAGAAAAGAAATCAGGAGTAGTAGTGACCATCGACAAAGGAAAGCAGCTGATAAAGATATATGCAGAAGAGCCCCACCAGTCTTCGTCACAGTACACTCTGAAATAGGTACTCAATCCAACCAGCGACCACCTCAAGAAGGATCACCACGAATAAGGGATAAAAAAATGTCTCTGTCAGAGTGACGTAAAACAGTATATTCTTTCAAAGATGATGCTATATCTAAAGTATTCAGAAGTCTGATGAAGAAGACGGAGTTAAGACTACAAGATCNAGGAGTAGTAGTGACCATCGACAAAGGAAAGCAGCTGATAAAGATATATGCAGAAGAGCCCCACCAGTCTTCATCACAGTACACTCTGAAATAGGTAGTCAATCCAACCAGCAACCACCTCAAGAAGGATCACCACGAACAAGGGATAAAAAAATGTCTCTGTCAGAGTGACGTAAAACAGTGTATTCTTTCAAAGATGATGCTATACCTAAAGTATTCAGAAGTCTGATGAAGAAGCCGGAGTTAAGACTACCAGATTCGAAGAAGCCCAAAGAGATGGATAAGAAGAATGAACCAAATTATTTCCCATACCACCGGTTGCTTGAGCACACTATATAAAAATGCTTCGTCTTTAAAGACTAGCTCGAGAGGAACCTTAAAGAGGAGAACATAATAATCCCAAAAGAATATTTAAAAGAACCTGAAAAAGCTTCCATAAATATAATTTCAGCCGAGCCAATTTCCCCAATCGATCCATATACTGTAACAGATGGATGGATTACAACTTGGGATAAACTCAAGAGGGTCCTCAATCAAATACAGGATCCATCAAAATAATCTTCTGCATATACTAGAGAAGAAGAATGGAATGAGGTATGTAGCAGATCATTCAAGAAAATACTGAACAAGATCCAGTCTGCATCAAGACAAGTTTCCATTCAGAGTGNATAAACTCAAGAGGGTCCTCAATCAAATACAGGATCCATCAAAATAATCTTCTGCATATACCAGAGAAGAAGAATGGAATGAGGTATGTAGCATATCATCCAAGAAAATACTGAACAAGATCCAGTCTGCATCAAGACAAGTTTCCATTCAGAGTGCGCAACATACCAAGCCTGAGATAAAGGTTGTCAGGAGAGCCGTCATCGCCAAGGACAAAGAAGAATAAGAAAAGCATCACTATAAAGATTGATAGCATGGGGGGTAGGATAGGGGCCACCTTTACCAGATTAGTTGTCTCAGATTCGGGGAAGAAAATCCTCAAACCCTTGACTTTGTATAATTATCTTTTTGTCCCTCCGGAGTCTTATGAATATAATGATTGTGATTTTGGCTACGTTTTAACTATTTCTGGTGATAACGTAACTGATTATGACCAATCTAACTTCGATCTTGATCCCCAAAATGATCCTCAAATTGTACTCGAGTCTAATGAATTCGTTTACAACGGCACCGATAACGAGGAGCCAAATCTCAAGCCTCACGGTACATCGCTTACCATCAACTTACATCTTTCCGACAAAGAGGAAGAGACAACAGAAGATTCAACAATGATATCTCAAGAAGAAGAAATCACAGAAGTTAACTTAAGGAGCGGAAAAGTGTTAGCACCAAGAATAGATGCAACAGATAAAGGAAAGCAGATAATGACTCAAGAAGAGATACCTCCACCTCCATCAGTGGAAGAACTACAAGATCAATTACATTACTTATGAAGGTTGGAGAACTCGTGACAACCGCTAAATTTCATATCGTCGACGTCGAGACCTCTTTTAATGCTCTACTGGGTCAACCATGGATTCATGAGAACAATATGATTCCATCATCTCTACACCAGCGCATCAAATACTGCAAAGATGGCCAAGAAAATTGCATCAAAGGAGACCTACAACCATTTTCAATGCATGAAGTTGGTATTTATGAAGATGCTGTCTATTACACGCCTCTAAATAGGACTGTCTTCTCTCATGAATTTATCACAAACAAATATGAATATTCAGAAGAATTACAAAGAGAAGGCCATTCAACTCCACTTCAGTGATCTTCCACCACTCCCTTACAACAAGTTGGTGAAAATTCTCTTAGTTCGCGCACCCGAGTTTGAGGCTTGGGACGTGGACTAGGAAGGATCAATTTAATTATTGAACAGACTAGGTCAATCATCAACGTTGGTGATGAAGACAATTCTGAAGATGAGATAATGATGATAAGATGGAAGAGACCTTAGTACGAGATATCCCTAAAAGATATAGAGAGAAGTGTATGATCGGATAAACCACTATGTGAATGTTATGACCCTTACTCAGATTCTCCCTCAAATGGTTGAGAGTTTAGAGGTCAAGGAAGTCCATAGTGTTGGTTTAAAGTCGATCAAATTTTACCGTGCTTCTATCTCTACTAAGCTTGAAAAACATGTCAATTTGAATATTGATCATACTGAATTAATGGAATTACCTTTTGATTACTTCTTGCCTTGTGTTCAAAAGTTAATTCAACAAGGACACTTACCAAAACAAATACCAAAAGATAAATTTTAACTTTTTGAAAAATTATGGAATGGTAAAATTCGAACTCTAAATTCAAAAGAAGGTCTCGAATTTGGTACAGTCGGACCAGTCGATGATTCTAAATTTTGCATGATTCTTACTGGTGAGTCAGAAGAGGATTGCCTTAATATAGAGGATGACTTTACTGATCAACTAATAGAAGATGCTCCCCTAGAATTTTAGGAGGAAAATAAATATAACGTTGTTGAATTGAAAGAGATTAACCTCGGGACTGAAGAACAACCCCAACCTACATATATAAGTTCTCTACTCAATGTCGAAGAATCTGCAGAATTGAACAAACTATTAACAGAATTCAAAGATTGCTTCACATGGAGCTACAATGAAATGTCAGTATTATCCGTAGAAGTTGCAGTCCATAAAATTGGGGTGGACAAGAATATAACCCCAGTAAAACAAGCTCCCAGGAAAATGAGCCTCAAAATAGAGCAATAAGTCATCGCCGAGGTGAAGAAATTAATAGATGACAACTTTGTGAAAGAAGAGAAATACCCCACATGGTTAGCCAACATTGTACCTGTTAAGAAGAAAAATGGACAGATACATGTTTGTGTTGACTTCAGAGATTTGAACAAGGCATGTCCAAAAGACGAATTTCCACTACACATACCAGAGATGATGGTGGATATCGCTTCAACACATGAAATTTTCTCCTTCATGGAAGAATCATCGAGATAAACAAATTAAGATGGATCCCAAGGATGCAGCACTTACAGCCTTCAGAACACCGATTGGAATTTTCTGCTACACAGTGATGCCGTTTGGCCTAAAGCACGCCGGAGCAACATATCAGCGTGCAACGATGAAGATTTTTGATGACTCATTCACAATCAAGTAGAATGCTACGTGGATGATTTGTTCATCAAAAGTAAATGAAAAATAGACCATTTGTACAATTTGAGGATCATGTTTGAATGGTTACGATGATATGACCTTAAAATAAATCCCTTAAAGTGCGCCTTTGGCGTTACCTCCGGTAAATTTTTGGGATTCGTTGTCCGTCATCGGGGAATCAAGATCAACCTGAATAACATTAAAGCTATCTTTGAAATGCCTCCTCCTAAAACCTTGAAACAACTATGTTCCTTCCACGGGAAGTTGGCATATCTGAGATGCTTTATTTCTAATCTTTCAGGTAGGTTTCAGCCCTTCTCAGCATTAATTAAAAAGGTTGCCAAATTTGTTTGGGAAGAGAAATGCCTACGGGCCTTTGAGAATANGCCCTTCTCAGCATTAATTAAAAAGGTTGCCAAATTTGTTTGGGAAGAGAAATGCCTACGGGCCTTTGAGAACATTAAACAATATTTAATGACACCTCCTGTTTTGGCAGCCCCTATCCCAAAGAAATCGTTGATACTTTATATCGCAGCCTTAGACGACTGTCTTGGAGCCCTCTTAGCCCTAGTCAGTGATGAGGGTAAAGAAAGTGCACTCTACTACGAGTCGTTGCCTAATACCGACGGAGATAAAGTATCCACCTATTGAGAAGCATTGTCTGACATTGATTTTCGCTGCTCAAAAGCTTAGACATTGCATGCTTTCTCATAAGATCACCCTAATCTTGAAAGTTAANAGAAAGTGCACTCTACTACTTGAGTCGTCGCCTAATACCGACGGAGATAAGGTATCCACCTATTGAGAAGCACTGTCTGACATTGATTTTTGCTGCTCAAAAGCTTAGACATTGCATGCTTTCTCATAAGATCACCCTAATCTTGAAAGTTAGCCCATTGCAATATTTGATGACCCGACCAACACTCTCCGGACGTTTAGCAAGATGGTCAATGATCTTATTGCAACTTGATATTTAATGACCCAACCAACACTCTCTCGGACGTCTAGCAAGATGGTCAATGATCTTATTGCAATTTGATATAACTTTTGTTCCCCTCCAAGCTATCAAGGGACAAATTCTAGCAGACTTTGTTGTTGCACACCCACTTCCAGCTGGGTCCCCTCTTAATGATGAACTACCAGATGAGCAGGTACTATAAATGTAATTCTTCGGTGCACAACGCTGGAAAATGTACTTCGACGGAGCTTCGTGAGCCAGAAAGGACAAAGGATCAGGAACAGTTATACCATGCAAAGTAGGTATTGGATTGATCTTTATCACGCCAGATAAGGGTATGCTGATGTTCTCATACCACCTGACAGAGCCATGTACCAACAAAAAAGCAGAATATGAAGTGCTAATCACCGGATTAGAGGAAATTTTGATTAATACTTGAATATCAAACCCACAGGGAGATTATGCAATATGCACTTTTAGAAACTTCCTATTTTTAAAAAAATAATTATTTAAACTAAAGACACTTCTTGCAGTAATGAAAATTTAAATATTTTTGTTATTTTCAATATTTTGATTGAACAATAACAATTTAAAAAGATAACTGAAGTATTTGTAGAAGAAAAGCACTAAACATGAAAAATATATTTCTTCTTATCTTAAATCAGTAATAAGTAATAGAAATTTTGCTGTGGAAGTTTGCAAATTGTGTTGTGTCAGAGAGGAGCAATAATATTATTTACCCTTACTAGAGATGCAATAAAGAACATTGACTAATTAAGTTTGAATAGTTCTTAAGACCGACTCGGCAGGGAAGATACTAGCTCTCACTCTAGAGTTCCCTCGATTCCCTCCACCTGGGGGCTAACATTCTTGTATCAGAACCTAAAACAATAAACCAAATTGGGGGCTTTAACCTGTCACTTTAAATTCCTCTAACTCTACACCCTTCAATGAATATTTTTCTATTTGATTGCACTCAATCATATGAACTACATTCTCATTCATACAACCTCATGTGATTCTTTCCAATTGTTGATTGAGACAATACCAGCCTGACTCTTATATGTTCTCACAACAAATTTTAACATCTAGATTGGCCAAATCAAGAAGTAAATGAAATGCATGGATTTAAATCATCACAACTTGTTCCAACATTAAAGATCAATACTCTCCACAGCTTCCATCCAACACTTAATTACTTATCATTTTAAGATGAAAGATAAATAAAACTACTCAAAAGTCATGGAGAAAATAAAATCACACTTTAATTTAAAAGTAGAAATCATTGTTAAACCAACAAAAAGTCTTAATTAAAACCAAAAGTAGTCTAAAACAAAAGATAAAAACTTATCTCAAGTCCTCCACCAAACACTTGAAGTTCCTTTGAATATCTTCTCTTTTACAATACTCTCAATATAAAAACTAAAATAAAAAGAATAAAATAAATATGTGGTGCCTGAAAATCTCTCCGAACTAACTCCTCAATTCAAGAACTTTCAAAACTTTCTCTTTTCAAGCACACTTTCAAAGACTCAATCTTCATTCTTTTATAAATCTCCAAAAGGTGCCTTGGTATCTCTTCAAAATATGTCTTGATTCGATTTATTTCTCTAAGAGATGCCTCCTTTTGCAATAATTTTCATCCATGGTGGTTGTAACCACCTATTAAGCTAATGGGTGCCTCAAAAACCTCTTCAAAATTTGCAAAAATGAAATTTACTCATCCAATAATTGCCACTGACGCTTAAGCGTGGGGCCTCTGTGCTTAGGCGTGGCCTTCTCTTTTTAACTGGTGCTTAAGCGCAGGATCTGACACTTAGATGCCAAAACACTCTTGCCCAATTTTCTCCTATTTGCTCTAAATTTCATCATTTTTCACTCCTTTAAGCATTTTTTACCTTTTTACCTAAACCTGAAAGAAAAACACACAAATACCTTCCATTAAAGTGCAATATCTTAAAAATAGGTATAAAAATGTGTTTAAAAATACTATATATTTTAGGTGTATCATTACCCCCTAAAGATTTTACCTAGTGACCCTAAGATAAACTCTAAGTAGATGAATGATGAGCAATATAAAGTTATCGAACAAATATTTAGAAAAGAATTTGAAGATATGTTTTAAAAGAACTTTGTGTTGAGAGATGAGGATAAAGATATTAAAATACCAATAGAAGAAATTCCTGAAGAATTAGAAGGTAACTTGAAAGACAAGAGTAACCTATAAGAATTTGATCCAGAATCTAAATTATCTAGAGAGAATCTGATCCAAAATTTGNATGCCCTATTTTGATTTTCAAATAAAATTCAAATCATGAATCACGACCACCTAAAGCTTAACCTTTTCAAAACTAACTAAGACACTCAGGTCTTAAGGGCTTAGTCNATGAACTACATTCTCATTCATACAACCTCATGTGATTCTTTCCAATTGTTGATTGAGACAATACCAGCCTGACTCTTATATGTTCTCACAACAAATTTTAACATCTAGATTGGCCAAATCAAGAAGTAAATGAAATGCATGGATTTAAATCATCACAACTTGTTCCAACATTAAAGATCAATACTCTCCACAGCTTCCATCCAACACTTAATTACTTATCATTTTAAGATGAAAGATAAATAAAACTACTCAAAAGTCATGGAGAAAATAAAATCACACTTTAATTTAAAAGTAGAAATCATTGTTAAACCAACAAATGTATGGAGAAAACAAAACCATACTTTAGTTTAAAAGTAGAAATCATTGTCAAACCAACAATACATTAAACCACACTTTAGTTTAAAAGTAGAAATAATTGTCAAACCAACAACAAGTCTCAATTAAAATAAAAAGTGTCTCTAAAACAAAAGATAAAAACTTATCTCAAGTCCTCCACCAAACACTTGAAGTTCCTTTGAATATCTTCTCTTTTACAATACTCTCAATATAAAAACTAAAATAAAAAGAATAAAATAAATATGTGGTGCCTGAAAATCTCTCCGAACTAACTCCTCAATTCAAGAACTTTCAAAACTTTCTCTTTTCAAGCACACTTTCAAAGACTCAATCTTCATTCTTTTATAAATCTCCAAAAGGTGCCTTGGTATCTCTTCAAAATATGTCTTGATTCGATTTATTTCTCTAAGAGATGCCTCCTTTTGCAATAATTTTCATCCATGGTGGTTGTAACCACCTATTAAGCTAATGGGTGCCTCAAAAACCTCTTCAAAATTTGCAAAAATGAAATTTACTCATCCAATAATTGCCACTGACGCTTAAGCGTGGGGCCTCTGTGCTTAGGCGTGGNAAGGAATTAGATGATACCTGAGATTGGTGCTTAGGAGCCAATATATCAGGGGTAATCTTATCTTTGGGATTATAATCTATAAAATCATTTATAAGTACCCAATCTATCTGTGTCGTGATTTCATTAGAAATTGGAAGTAATTTAGTGAGAAGCAATTAGTTAAATGAAGAATTGACCTCATTTATTATGTGTGTTTGTGTTTGTGTTACATATTATAAGACTTGAAAAAACTTTTTTATATTTTGCTAGTAGACATTTATTTAGTTAAGTTCATTTTGGCATGTTTAGTTTAAATTTACTTTCTATTACATGTTTTCTATCCTGATAAATAATTGTAGATGTTTTTCATAGACATTTTTGGTAGATAGAATTTCTAAACTATTTTTCTTCCTACTTATGTTTTCTGCACTAAATGCTACACATGTTAAAAATCAAGTTTTGGGGTAGGAATGAAAATAGATTTTAAAGCTAAGTATACTTTCTTTTAGTTTAGTATTATTGCATGCATGTTTGAGGCTATATTTACTTTCTCCTCCAGTCATTCTATCATGATTATGCATGTATATGAATTTAATAGGATGTTGCAGTAGCTAGTAGATTCAATTACTTTTTCTTCTTGCTACATTTTATGGAAGTGATTGCAAAATCTTTAAAAGTTTAAGTTTGAGGGGAAGAAAAATTTTCTTAAAATAATGAAACTAAATTTTATTTGTCCTCAATTAGCTATATTTTAAAAATTTAATTTAACACGACCTTTGATATTAGAGGATAACTTCNGTTTGGATTGTTAGTGGTTTGATTTGTTTTTAATGTGTAATGAGGGAGGTGATTTCTTAACTTCTTATTATGTTTAGACTTGTATGTTCTCTTATAATAGTTGGATTGATGAGTCTACTACAACTCGGGTCTCACCCGGACTTGAGTTTTATAAGAGACATCATGAATTCTAACAATGACAGTTCCATCTCAATTTTGTTGCTTCCTTTCTCTACTTTTTTTCCATTTGATAGGAGTCGTGAACCTATTTGATGAGTAACTTATGGATGATCTTACACTATCCTTATAACTATTAGAGGTACTTAATTTAAGGAATTAGATGATACCTGAGATTGGTGCTTAGGAGCCAATATATCAGGGGTAATCTTATCTTTGGGATTAGAATCTATAAAATCATTTATAAGTACC
>JXCR01091337.1:14096-35755 GCA_002079205.1 Phalaenopsis hybrid cultivar | reverse complement strand
AAAAAAAAATAAAGGATTAAAAATGATCCTAACAGAAAAAAGAAAATAAAAGAAAAGTATGTGAGGAGAAGCTTGAGGAGATGCCTAATCAAAAATTGGCTTCACTTGAATCAACTTGAGGAAAAAGGTTGTATTACATTTTTTGAAATTGTATTTGAGTATTAGTATCCTTACTAATAAAGTTCTCATGAAGTTCTTTTTCATATGGATAATATAAGTGACTTTAATATAACAAATTACAATTCTTCTTGAAATGAATAGAGAATCAAAAATCATAGACTTCACAACTAGATGTTCTTATACTTTTAGCTTTGACTTAAGTCGTTAAAATTTTTTCTTAATTTATGCTATTATACTTAGTAGACTAAACTATAGAAATTTANTTTTTCATATGGATAATATAAGTGACTTTAATATAACAAATTACAATTCTTCTTGAAATGAATAGAGAATCAGAAATCTTAGACTTCACAACTAGATGTTCTTATACTTTAAGCTTTGACTTAAGTCGTTAAAAATTTTTCTTAATATATGCTATTATACTTAGTAGACCAAACTATAGAAATTTTTAATTTAAACTCTCTACCATTAGTCATAACTTTTAGGTAGTAAATGTGTAACTTGAGGACAAGTAACTGTTAAGTTTGGGGGATTTTGATATGCCTAAAAAATGTTCAATTTTTCATATGCTTTTAAAGCCTATATTTGGTCATTTTCAATGATATTGCACTTTAAAGGAAGGTATTTTGTATGTTTTTAGTTTCAGGTACAAAAAATGGAGTTTTGGAGGAAAAAAAAAAGCAAAAACGATGCAATTTGGAGCAAAAATGAGCAAGAAAGAAAATTTTGTTCTGACATATTTTGATATATTTTTCTATGCTTAATCTCATTTACACTTCTCACATATTTTTTAATGAAGTTATACTTTAAAGAAAGATTATTTTTATGTTTATTTTGTAATTCTATTTGTTAAAAATGCAACGAAACTAAAATGGGGTGAAACGGAACTGAAACGGAGCCAAACGAAGCAAAATGGTGGAGTTGCGCAGGGTAGGCGCTGACAGCGCCCAAAATGGCACCAACAGCCCCCAAACTGTTTAGATGCAATTTTGGGCAAACTTCTAGAAGATTCAATGTATTTAGATGCTTTTTGGAGGGTTGCTTGAGGCATCTCTTGGGAAATTAGCCCCTACACTATAATAGAGTGATTTTATGTCACAAAAAGTGGTGTGTGTGAGTGAGAAAATGTGGAGAATGTTTAGAGATCTTAGAATAGGAGTAGAAATGTAGATTTCCACCTTTTTGGAGAGATTGGTGGGGGTATTTTTAGAGAATCTCTAAGGGAAAGTTCTAGCATTTCATGGATTAGCGAGAGACTTTGTGGGAGAGATTTTCATCTTTCTTTCAAGGGGAAAGAGCTAAGTATTGTAATCTTCATTATCTTGCAATTTTGTAAACACTTGTCAAGTGAATTTGCTTTGATTTAATCAAGTTTTTTGTTGTGTTTTCTTCATGCTTTGTGATGTGTTTCTCTTACTCTTTCTTCTTATTTGGAAATAGTGGCATGAGAGAATTATGCCATTATTTTCCTTTTACTTTTATTTTGCAATGAGTAGGATTCATGTTTAGGATTTTAGGATGTATGCTAGAAGAAGTTTTAATTATAAATGTGATGGTTTTACTTGCACTTCATTTACATTACAATAAAGGTCTGTTGTAGTGTTAAAATTTGTTGTAATTGCATTAAGACCCGAGAGGGCGGTGTAATTCTCAACAAAGTGGAACCACATTTTATTCCATGAAGAAGTATTTCATTCATGGAATTAAGTGCAAATAAATAGAGAAATATAGATTGTTGGGCGTTGAATTGGAGATTTTAGGGTGACAGGCTAAAACTCTGAATTCGATCTTAGTGTTTAAGAACTAAAGCGAGAGTTAGCCTTCCGGGGCAGGGAAGTGGGAGCTTTGGAGTGGGATCCAGTATCCTCCTAGCCTAGCCACGAATTTAGGGACTAAACTTGAGATTAGCCAATGATTTTTTATAACATTGAATTAGGGTAGAAAATTAAAATTGTCTCTATTTGGCACATATAATATTTAATGTGTCTCATTCCTTTACATTATCCAA
The DNA here is from genome assembly GCA_002079205.1 of Phalaenopsis hybrid cultivar. Lineage (NCBI taxonomy): Eukaryota > Viridiplantae > Streptophyta > Magnoliopsida > Asparagales > Orchidaceae > Phalaenopsis > Phalaenopsis hybrid cultivar. The sequence goes on along the minus strand of JXCR01091337.1, from coordinate 33,627 downwards.
TTTGCTATATAAGAAGAGTAGTTTTAACATCTTAAAATTCCCAAAACCAATTCATCCAGAAAGGGCTATCTTTAGAATTAAGATTTGCATTAAGGAATAGTTATTATCAGTACATTAAACATTTGCATTTAGGAGTAGTTTCTAGATAAAACACCATTTTAATCGACATTCCAAACTAAGAACTAAGAGTAGTAGACTAGAATTTGACTAAGGACATCTTTCCTCGATTCCCAATGGGATTGATAAATGAGACTCCATTAGAGTCCTATATTACTTCAGCAATACGTATACTTGTGTTTATATCATTGTAACTATATAGAATATATAAAGTTAAGCATATAAAAAATTCGCATCGATGATCTATATTTATATAAACAATGTAAAGGTCCAATTATTAGAAGGTGTGTGCCTTATGAAGAAACTCAACAATTAATTGAAAGATGTCATGATTCTGATATTTTATGACATTTTATAACAAATAGAACTCCTTATAAAATTTTACAAGCTGAAGTTTACTGGCCCACTCTTTTAGAGATGTTAATTAATATATTAAAACATGTGATAGATGTGAGCAAGTAGGAAATATTTCTATCAGAAATAAAATGTCTCTAAATTACACATTGGAAGTTGAATTTTTTTATGTGTGGGGGTTAGATTTTATGAGACCATTTATGTCTTCATTTGGAAACTTATATATTTTTGTTGTTGTTGATTATATCTCCAAATGGATTGAAGCTGTTGTTGTACCTAAATGTGATGCTTGGAGTGTTTCTAAATTTTTAAATGAAAAATTTTTTACAAGATATGGAATGTCGAGAGTAATTATTACAGATGGAGGATCCCAATTTAGAAATAAGAGAATTGAGAAATTAATAAAGAAAATGATATTATGCATAGATTCTCTACTGCTTATCATCCTCAGCCTAGCAGTCTAGCAGAAATATCAAATCGAAATAAAACAAATTTTAAAAAAAATTGTAAATCCTTATAAATTCGATTGGTCTGCTAGATTAGATATTGCATTATGGGCATACGAAACTGCTTATAAGACTCTTATAGGAATGTCCCCAAATAGACTTATTTTTGGAAAAACATGCCACTTACCAGTAAAATTGAAGCATAAAGCATTTTGGGCTATTAAGGAGTTTAATTTTAATCTAAAAGATGCTGGTGATAAAAGATTATTGCAACTCAATGAACTTGATGAGATAAAAAATGAAGCATATGATAATGAAAAATCTATAAGGAGAAAATGAAAATATGGCATGATCTAAAGATTATTAAGAAGAAGTTTAAACTTGGACAAGAATTTTTATTATATAATGCAAGATTGATATTATTTCCAAAAAAACTGAAATCCAGATGGTTAGGACCATTTAAAGTTATTAAAGTATATCATTAGGAAATTGTTGTTATTAAGGATCCTAAAACTGAAAAAATATTTAAAGTTAATGGGCATTGATTGAAACAATATTATGAATGACACATATCAAAATTTAAAGAATATTAATGTTAAGTCAACCCAACTAAGAAAATTGTATGTTGGGCTGACGACGTTAAACCAAGCGCTTTGTGGGAGGCAACCCATATATAAATATATATATCTATATATTACTGTTTTGTTTAATAAGTGTGTTTATGTATTAGTAAATAATAATATTTTTAATTCATACACAATTTTATATATCATAAATTAAGACAAATATTGGTATTGTAGGAAAATTTGGAATCAAATTGAACAAAAAAATTTCAGACGTGAACTTGGCCTCTGGCGTCGACGACGCCCGCCTAAAGGACCATGGCACCGACAGCGCCATCGGGAGGTGTTTCCACGTGCTAAATGGTTTGGCAGAATTTGGCGGGATTTTGCTCTACAATAACCACTGAGAGGTGCTTTTAAAGTCTTAAAAACTGACATGGATGTCCAAAAACTTCCTAATTTTGAATTTCATGGCTTCCAATTCCAGAAATACTTTAAGGTATGGAGTTTTCAATAGAAGAAAGTTTATCAGTTTTGATGCCTAGAGATTATATGACAAAGTCATCATAAAGAAGAGACTTATCAAGGAGAGAAGCTTTTTCAATCATGGAGTGAGTAATCCAAGTTCACAGATCAAGAAAATCATTGTATAGAGGCGTTGGGAAGTTCTGTGCTACACTATCGCTGCAATTGTAGTACCCGTAGTAAAAGAGTTTTATGCTAACTTACATGGAATTACCAAGGAGTTGACTTCATTCGAGGTAAGCCTATACTATTTACTCCAGCTTAGATTAATGATTTGTATATGGTAGAAAATGTTTCAATCTATCATTATACAAAATTTATCCTGATGAAAGATATGATGCAAGAAGTATATAATTTTTGGATAAATGAACATGATAATTAGAAAATTAGAGATGAGGGATACGTTATTTTCTTTGCTTTGCTGCTTAGTCCAATTTCAAAACAATGGCATTTCTTCATATCTGCAAAACTACTATCTACTATGAAGATTAGTAGAGTTACAAGATAAAGTGTCATTTTAAACTATTTCATTCAAATGGAAAAACCCATTGATGTAGAGTCAATTATTTTTAAATCTATTATGGGTATTATCATGAATGAAAGAATATATGGACTTGGGCATCCTTCTACAATTTTCCTACTTTGCAGTCAATCTCAAGTTCTATATGAAAGTTGGGAAAAAGTTTTACTACCTTGAGAGCCCATGATTTCTATTGATGAAAATTTTATAGGGAATGGAAATGAAGCATTAGATTGTATTTTGGACCATTTATCACATGCTTCAACATCATTGATGCCACCAATAGTTGGAATTTTGATATCTTTGGAGAAGAGAATGAGTAAAATAGAAAGAGAACTATAGAGTATTACGAATGCAATAGAAAATCTTAACTACCTTTTTGAACACCTAGATTGGAGAATGAAGGAGAACTTTGATCATAAAGGAATAGTTGGAGCAGGATTGATACAAATGTTCAAGAAAAATTGATGGATTGATGAAAATTCAACTGATCAGTTCCCGTACTGACCCTTCTGCAATTTATATGTCCATTATTGGTCTATATGAGATATTAGAGGAGGGGAAAGTACTGAAGAAGAGGTTGATTAATTGAAGAAGTTAGACTCTCTGCTATTTTAAAATACTTATGTTTTAATATAATTGTGTGGATTTGATTACTTTACTTTGCTTTAGAACTTTGATTATGTGTATAGTTTAGTGTCAGTGTTCTAGTGTTGTGGCTTGATTTCGATGTTGAATTATAATTTAGTTTGCTTTGAAGATGTGAAAATGTGATTAGAAAAATGTATTTGTAAAAAGTGTATTTTCATATATAAAAGTTAGTTTGGTGTTGTTTGTGAAAATACTAGTTTGTGAATTGTTTTTAGATGAAAATTAATGTTCAAAAAGACTAAATAAACTTTGGAGTAAATTAAGAGAAAATTGAAAATTGAAAAAATAAAAATAAGAGCTTTTTTTTTTGCCACTGGCGCCGACAGCGCTTTCTACCCGAACCAACCGAAACTCCTTTAAAACTCACGATTTGCACAAGTGAAATGCCATTTTTACCCCTTAAGTCACCTCAACCTCCGATTTTTGTACTTAGGGCTTGCTATTGCTTGGATTTGAGGCGATTTTAAGGCAAGAAAAGNATTTGTAAAAAGTGTATTTTCATATATAAAAGTTAGTTTGGTGTTGTTTGTGAAAATGTTAGTTTGTGAATTGTTTTTAGATGAAAATTAATGTTCAAAAGGACTAAATAAACTTTGGAGTAAATTGAGAGAAAATTGAAAATTGAAAAAATAAAAATAAGAGCTTTTTTTTTGCCACTTGCGCCAACAGCGCTTTCTACCCGAACCAACCGAAACTCCTTTAAAATTCACGATTTGCACAAGTGAAATGCCATTTTTACCCCTTAAGTCACCTCAACCTCCGATTTTTGTACTTAGGGCTTGCTATTGCTTGGATTTGAGGCGATTTTAAGGCAAGAACAGTTGGATTTCATCTTCTCTAGGTAAGAGCTACACTTTGAATTCAAAATTTTTTATTTTCACCAAGGATTTATCTTGCATTGTCGAGATCTAAAATTTTGAGGATTTTTTGTAAAATTTTGAGAAAATCCTTTTGTGAAAAAATCATACTTAGTAGTCTATGTTTGCTTTTACAAGGCCAACATTTTCTTCAATAGTCTACGTACAACTAAAAAAGTGATTCCGGATCGAGGATTCAAAAATTAGGGAAGAGAACTCGAGAGATTAATTGATGCTCGACAGTGGGAAAATTTCTGCTACTTTACTGCCAAGGCAATTATTGGTGTAGTGATAGAGTTCTATGCTAATTTAAGGAGACTGCTGAAGACTATGTGTTTTTTTGAGGAAAAATGGTGGAGTTGACTCCAAGGAAGATTAATGAATTTTATCAGTTGAAAGATGTGTATAATTGCCAGTACAAATTGTTTTCTAATATGAATGAGGCCTTGGATGAGGTAATTTTTTTTTCTTACTGATGGAAGAGGAACTTGGAAGGTGAAGAATGGAGTTAAGGCAAACTTTCCTCTTTCTATGTTAAATGTAATATCTAAGGCCTAACACTATTTTATTTTTTAGAAGAATGATTCCAACAAATCATCATAGTGAGGTTACAAGGGATAGAGTCATCTTAAACTTCTGTATCCAATAGATGAAAAGAATAGATGTAGGCTCTATTATTTATAGGAACACTCGATCTATTGCTTTTGGAGAGATTATTGTAGGTTTAGAACACCCTGCACTGATCTTCACACTATGTGAACAAANCAATTATTGGTGTAGTGATAGAGTTCTATGCTAATTTAAGGAGACTGCTGAAGACTATGTGTTTTTTTGAGGGAAAATGGTGGAGTTGACTCCAAGGAAGATTAATGAATTTTATCAGTTGGAAGATGTGTATAATTGCCAGTACAAATTGTTTTCTAATATGAATGAGGCCTTGGATGAGGTAATTTTTTTTTCTTACTGATGGAAGAGGAACTTGGAAGGTGAAGAATGGAGTTAAGGCAAACTTTCCTCTTTCTATGTTAAATGTAATATCTAAGGCCTGACACTATTTTATTTTTCAGAAGAATGATTCCAACAAATCATCATAGTGAGGTTACAAGGGATAGAGTCATCTTAAACTTCTGTATCCAATAGATGAAAAGAATAGATGTAGGCTCTATTATTTATAGGAACACTCGATCTATTGCTTTTGGAGAGACTATTGGAGGTTTAGCACACCCTGCACTGATCTTCACACTATGTGAACAAGNGGGTCCCCTCTTAATGATGAACTACCAGATGAGCAGGTACTATAAATGTAATTCTTCGGTGCACAACGCTGGGAAATGTACTTGGAAGGAGCTTCGTGAGCCAGAAAGGACAAAGGATCAGGAATAGTTATACCATGCAAAGTGGGTATTGGATTGATCTTTATCACGCCAGATAAGGGTATGCCGATGTTCTCATACCACCTGACAGAGCCACGTACCAACAACAAAGCAGAATATGAAGTGCTAATCACCGGATTAGAGGACATTTTGATTAATACTTGAATATCAAACCCACAGGGAGATTATGCAATATGCACTTTTAGAAACTTCCTATTTTTAAAAAAATAATTATTTAAACTAAAGACACTTCTTGCAGTAATGAAAATTTAAATATTTTTGTTATTTTCAATATTTTGATTGAACAATAACAATTTAAAAAGATAACTGAAGTATTTGTAGAAGAAAAGCACTAAACATGAAAAATATATTTCTTCTTATCTTAAATCAGTAATAAGTAATAGGAATTTTGCTGTGGAAGTTTGCAAATTGTGTTGTGCCAGAGAGGAGCAATAATATTATTTACCCTTACTAGAGATGCAATAAAGAACATTGACTAATTAAGTTTGAATAGTTCTTAAGACCGACTCACTAGAGATGCTATAAAGAATATTGGCTAATTTAAAGTTTGAATAGTTCTGAAGACCGACTAACCCTTACTAGAGATGCTATAAAGAACATTGGCTAATTTAAAGTTTGAATAGTTATGATGACCGGCTAGATGGGAGATGCTATAAAGAACATTGACTAATTTAAAGTTTGAATAGTTCTGAAGATCGGCTAGGCAGTAAGATACTAGCTCTCACTCTAGAGTTCCCTCGATTCCCTCCACTTGGGGGCTAACATTCTTGTATCACAACCTAAAACAATAAACCAAATTGGGGGCTTTAACCTGTCACTTTAAATTCCTCTAACTTTACACCCTTCAATGAATATTTTTCTATTTGATTGCACTCAATCATATGAACTACATTCTCATTCATACAACCTCATGTGATTCTTTCCAATTGTTGATTGAGACAATACCAGCCCGACTCTTATATGTTCTCACAACAAATTTTAACATCTAGATTGTCCAAATCAAGAAGTAAATGAAGTGCATGGATTTAAATCATCACAACTTGTTCCAACATTAAAGATCAATACTCTCCACAGCTTCCATCCAACACTTAATTACTTATCATTTTAAGATGACAGATAAATTAAACTACTCAAAAGTCATGGAGAAAATAAAACCACACTTTAATTTAAAAGTAGAAATCATTGTTAAACCAACAAAAAGTCTTAATTAAAACCAAAAGTAGTCTAAAACAAAAGATAAAAACCTATCTCAAGTCCTCCACCAAACACTTGAAGTTCCTTTGAATATCTTCTCTTTTACAATATTCTCAATATAAAAACTAAAATAAAAAGAATAAAATAAATATGTGGTGCCTGAAAATCTCTCTGAACTAACTCCTCAATTCAAGAACTTTCAAAACTTTCTCTTTTCAAGCACACTTTCAAAGACTCAATCTTCATTCTTTTATAAATCTCCAAAAGGTGCCTTGGTATCTCTTCAAAATATGTCTTGATTCGATTTATTTCTCTAAGAGATGCCTCCTTTTACAATAATTTTCATCTATGGTGGTTGTAACCACCAATTAAGCTAATGGGTGCCTCAAAAACCTCTTCAAAATTTGCAAAAGCGAAATTTACTCATCCAATAACTGCCACTGACGCTTAAGCGCGGGGCTCTGTGCTTAGGCGTGACCTTCTCTTTTTAACTGGTGCTTAAGCGCAGGATCTGACACTTAGATGCCAAAACACTCTTGCCCAATTTTCTCCTATTTGCTCTAAATTTCATCATTTTTCACTCCTTTAAGCATTTTTTACCTTTTTACCTAAACCTGAAAGAAAAACACACAAATACCTTCCATTAAAGTGCAATATCTCAAAAATAGGTATAAAAATGTGTCTAAAAACACTATATATTTTAGGTGTATCATTACCCCCTAAAGATTTTACCTAGTGACCCTAAGATAAACTCTAAGTAGATGAATGATGAGCAATATAAAGTTATCGAACAAATATTTAGAAAAGAATTTGAAGATATGTTTTAAAAGAACTTTGTGTTGAGAGATGAGGATAATGATATTAAAATACCAATAGAAGAAATTCCTGAAGAATTAGAGGGTAACTTGAAAGACAAGAGTAACCTATAAGAATTTGATCCAGAATCTAAATTATCTAGGGAGAATCTGATCCAAAATTTATGAGATCATGAAGTATTTAGAAGAGAATTTGAAGATATGTTTCAAAAGAAATTTTTGTTGAGAGATGAGGATAAGGATTTTGAAAGAACAATAGAAGAAATTGCTGAAGAATTAGAGGATAACTTGAAAGAAAAGAGTAACCTAGAAGAATTTGATCCAGAATCTAAATTATCTAAAGAGAATCTGATCCAAAATTTGGGGGATCATGAAGTATCATATAAGGATCCATTTCTTATAAATTTCAAGGATGATATTAATATGAAAATTGAGAAAATTACTAGAAGAATATTGGATCTAGAAGGAAATATGTGAAATAAGGATATGAATCAATCTAAAAAGGAAGAGGTGAAAGAAAATTTTAAATTTAAGGACGTTGTAGGAATCCCAAGATCTGGAAAAGATTGGGCGATTAATCAAGGATTACTTAATTGGAATTTTGATCCAGGTGGAATCATTTATCGAGCTAGAGATATTAACTAAGAGCTTTACGGGAGGCAAACTACAGTTATCAGTGTAGTTTGATTTAGTGTGATTGAGAGTTATGATTGTTAGTATTGTATTGTATTTTCTTTAGTGTGGATTGATCAATTTGATTGATGATTGGTAGATGTTTGGATTGTTAGTGGTTTGATTTGTTTTTAATGTGTAATGAGGGAGGTGATTTCTTAACTTCTTATTATGTTTAGACTTGTATGTTCTCTTATAATAGTTGGATTGATGAGTCTACTACAACTCGGGTCTCACCCGGACTTGAGTTTTATAAGAGACATCATGAATTCTAACAATGACAGTTCCATCTCAATTTTGTTGCTTCCTTTCTCTACTTTTTTTCCATTTGATAGGAGTCGTGAACCTATTTGATGAGTAACTTATGGATGATCTTACACTATCCTTATAACTATTAGAGGTACTTAATTTAAGGAATTAGATGATACCTGAGATTGGTGCTTAGGAGCCAATATATCAGGGGTAATCTTATCTTTGGGATTAGAATCTATAAAATCATTTATAAGTACCAAATCTATTTGTGTAGTGATTTCATTAGAAATTGGAAGTAATTTAGTGAGAAGCAATTAGTTAAATGAAAAATTGACCTCATTTATTATGTGTGTTCGTGTTTGTGTTACATATTATATAAGACTTGAAAAACTTTTTTATATTTTGCTAGTAGACCTTTATTTAGTTAATTTCATTTTGGCATGTTTAGTTTAAATTTTTTTTTCTATTACATGTTTTCTATCCTGATAAATAATTGTAGATGTTTTTCATAGACATTTTTGGTAGATAGAATTTCTAAACTATTTTTCTTCCTACTTATATTTTCTGCACTAAATGCTACACATGTCAAAAATCAAGTTTTGGGGTAGGAATGAAAATAGATTTTAAAGCTAAGTATACTTTCTTTTAGTTTAGTATTATTGCATGCATGTTTGAGGCTATATTTACTTTCTCCTCCAGTCATTCTATCATGATTATGCATGTATATGAATTTAATAGGATGCTGCAGTAGCTAGTAGATTCAATTACTTTTTCTTCTTGCTACATTTTATGGAAGTGATTGCAAAATCTTTAAAAATTTAAGTTTGGGGGGAAGAAAAATTTTCTTAAAAGAATGAAACCAAATTTTATTTGTCCTCAATTAGCTATATTTTAAAAATTTAATTGAACACGACCTTTGGTATTAGAGGATAACTTCTGATAATTATATTTGTGTTTCTAAATATATAGTAGACTTAGTAAAAGTTTTCAATAATGAAAGTTGATTCTAGAGTTAAAATATTTAGTACGAAAGAATAAGACTATGCTTTTTCTATTTAAAGTAAAGGAAATTGTATTTGTGAAGTATTAAGAATCTTAGAGTTTTATGTAAGACAAAAAGAATGAGGCTTTATGACAAATTTTCAAAGCTAATATGAATTTATAAAGTGAATGAATGTGAAAAGTTTTTAACCTTAAGAAGAGGATAGTGAAGTTCAAAATTATTAAAGGCTATCCAGATATAGTAATCCTCACATGAAAAAGAAAAAAAAAATAAAGGATTAAAAATGATCCTAACAGAAAAAAGAAAATAAAAGAAAAGTATGTGAGGAGAAGCTTGAGGAGATGCCTAATCAAAAATTGGCTTCACTTGAATCAACTTGAGGAAAAAGGTTGTATTACATTTTTTGAAATTGTATTTGAGTATTAGTATCCTTACTAATAAAGTTCTCATGAAGTTCTTTTTCATATGGATAATATAAGTGACTTTAATATAACAAATTACAATTCTTCTTGAAATGAATAGAGAATCAGAAATCTTAGACTTCACAACTAGATGTTCTTATACTTTAAGCTTTGACTTAAGTCGTTAAAAATTTTTCTTAATATATGCTATTATACTTAGTAGACCAAACTATAGAAATTTTTAATTTAAACTCTCTACCATTAGTCATAACTTTTAGGTAGTAAATGTGTAACTTGAGGACAAGTAACTGTTAAGTTTGGGGGATTTTGATATGCCTAAAAAATGTTCAATTTTTCATATGCTTTTAAAGCGTATATTTGGTCATTTTCAATGATATTGCACTTTAAAGGAAGGTATTTTGTATGTTTTTAGTTTCAGGTACAAAAAATGGAGTTTTGGAGGGAAAAAAAGCAAAAACGATGCAATTTGGTGGAGTTGTTAATTTTGTTCTGACATATTTTGATATATTTTTCTATGCTTAATCTCATTTACACTTCTCACATATTTTTTAATGAAGTTATACTTTAAAGAAAGATTATTTTTATGTTTATTTTGTAATTCTATTTGTTAAAAATGCAACGAAACTAAAATGGGGTGAAACGGAACTGAAACGGAGCCAAACGAAGCAAAACGGTGGAGTTGCGCAGGGTAGGCGCTGACAGCGCCCAAAATGGCACCAACAACCCCCAAACTGTTTAGACACAATTTTGGGCAAACTTCTAGAAGATTCAATGTATTTAGATGCTTTTTGGAGGGTTGGTTGAGGCATCTCTTGGGAAATTAGCCCCTACACTATAATAGAGTGATTTTATGTCAGAAAAAGTGGTGTGTGTGAGTGAGAAAATGTGGAGAATGTTTAGAGATCTTAGAATAGGAGTAGAAATGTAGATTTCTACCTTTTTGGAGAGATTGGTGAGGGGATTTTTAGAGAATCTCTAAGGGAAAGTTCTAGCATTTCATGGATCAGCGAGAGACTTTGTGGGAGAGATTTTCATCTTTCTTTCAAGGGGAAAGAGCTAAGTATTGTAATCTTCATTTTCTTACAATTTTGTAAACACTTGCCTAGTGAATTTGCTTTGATTTAATCAAGTTTTTTGTTGTATTTTCTTCATGCTTTGTGATATGTTTCTCTTACTCTTTCTTCTTATTTGGAAATAGTGGCATGAGAGAATTATGCCATTATTTTCCTTTTACTTTTATTTTTCAATGAGTAGGATTCATGTTTAGGATTTTAGGATGTATGCTAGAAGAAGTTTTAATTATAAATGTGATGGTTACAATAAAGGTCTATTGTAGTGTTAAAATTTGTTGTAATTGCATTAAGACCCGAGAGGGCGGTGTAATTCTCAACAAAGTGGAACCACATTTTATTCCATGAAGAAGTATTTCATTCATGGAATTAAGTACAAATAAATAGAGAAATATAGATTGTTGGGCGTTGAATTGGAGATTTAGGGTGACAGGCTAAAACTCCNGGCGGTGTAATTCTCAACAAAGTGGAACCACATTTTATTCCATGAAGAAGTATTTCATTCATGGAATTAAGTGCAAATAAATAGAGAAATATAGATTGTTGGGCGTTGAATTGGAGATTTTAGGGTGACAGGCTAAAACTCTGAATTCGATCTTAGTGTTTAAGAACTAAAGCGAGAGTTAGCCTTCCGGGGCAGGGAAGTGGGAGCTTTGGAGTGGGATCCAGTATCCTCCTAGCCTAGCCACGAATTTAGGGACTAAACTTGAGATTAGCCAATGATTTTTTATAACATTGAATTAGGGTAGAAAATTAAAATTGTCTCTATTTGGCACATATAATATTTAATGTGTCTCATTCCTTTACATTATCCAATTTGCTATATAAGAAGAGTAGTTTTAACATCTTAAAATTCCCAAAACCAATTCATCCAGAAAGGGCNCTTGAGATTAGCCAATGATTTTTTATAACACTGAATCAGGGTAGAGAATTAAAATTGCTTCTATTTGGCACATATAATATTTAATGTGTCTCATTCCTTTACATTATCCAATTTGCTACATAAGAAGAGTAGTTTTAACATCTTAAAATTCCCAAAACCAATTCATCCAGAAAGGGTTATCTTTAGAATTAAGATTTTCATTAAGGAATAGTTATTATCGGTACATTANGTTTGGATTGTTAGTGGTTTGATTTGTTTTTAATGTGTAATGAGGGAGGTGATTTCTTAACTTCTTATTATGCTTAGACTTGTATGTTCTCTTATAATAGTTGGATTGATGAGTCCACTACAACTCGGGTCTCACCCGGACTTGAGTTTTATAAGAGACGTCATGAATTCTAACAATGACAGTTCCATCTCAATTTTGTTGCTTCCTTTCTCTACTTTTTTTCCATTTGATAGGAGTCGTGAACCTATTTGATGAGTAACTTATGGATGATCTTACACTATCCTTATAACCATTAGAGGTACTTAATTTAAGGAATTAGATGATACCTGAGATTGGTGCTTAGGAGCCAATATATCAGGGGTAATCTTATCTTTGGGATTAGAATCTATAAAATCATTTATAAGTACCAAATCTATTTGTGTAGTGATTTCATTAGAAATTGGAAGTAATTTAGTGAGAAGCAATTAGTTAAATGAAAAATTGACCTCATTTATTATGTGTGTTCGTGTTTGTGTTACATATTATATAAGACTTGAAAAACTTTTTTATATTTTGCTAGTAGACCTTTATTTAGTTAATTTCATTTTGGCATGTTTAGTTTAAATTTTTTTTTCTATTACATGTTTTCTATCCTGATAAATAATTGTAGATGTTTTTCATAGACATTTTTGGTAGATAGAATTTCTAAACTATTTTTCTTCCTACTTATATTTTCTGCACTAAATGCTACACATGTCAAAAATCAAGTTTTGGGGTAGGAATGAAAATAGATTTTAAAGCTAAGTATACTTTCTTTTAGTTTAGTATTATTGCATGCATGTTTGAGGCTATATTTACTTTCTCCTCCAGTCATTCTATCATGATTATGCATGTATATGAATTTAATAGGATGTTGCAGTAGCTAGTAGATTCAATTACTTTTTCTTCTTGCTACATTTTATGGAAGTGATTGCAAAATCTTTAAAAATTTAAGTTTGGGGGGAAGAAAAATTTTCTTAAAAGAATGAAACCAAATTTTATTTGTCCTCAATTAGCTATATTTTAAAAATTTAATTGAACACGACCTTTGGTATTAGAGGATAACTTCTGATAATTATATTTGTGTTTCTAAATATATAGTAGACTTAGTAAAAGTTTTCAATAATGAAAGTTGATTCTAGAGTTAAAATATTTAGTACGAAAGAATAAGACTATGCTTTTTCTATTTAAAGTAAAGGAAATTGTATTTGTGAAGTATTAAGAATCTTAGAGTTTTATGTAAGACAAAAAGAATGAGGCTTAATGAAAAATTTTCAAAGCTAATATGAATTTATAAAGTGAATGAATGTGAAAAGTTTTTAACCTTAAGAAGAGGATAGTGAAGTTCAAAATTATTAAAGGCTATCCAGATATAGTAATCCTCACATGAAAAAGAAAAAAAAATAAAGGATTAAAAATGATCCTAACAGAAAAAAGAAAATAAAAGAAAAGTATGTGAGGAGAAGCTTGAGGAGATGCCTAATAAAAAATTGGCTTCACTTGAATCAACTTGAGGAAAAAGGTTGTATTACATTTTTTGAAATTGTATTTGAGTATTAGTATCCTTACTAATAAATTTCTCATGAAGTTCTTTTTCATATGGATAATATAAGTGACTTTAATATAACAAATTACAATTCTTCTTGAAATGAATAGAGAATCAAAAATCATAGACTTCACAACTAGATGTTCTTATACTTTTAGCTTTGACTTAAGTCGTTAAAATTTTTTCTTAATTTATGCTATTATACTTAGTAGACTAAACTATAGAAATTTATAATTTAAACTCTCTACCATTAGTCATAACTTTTAGGTAGTAAATGTGTAACTTGAGGACAAGTAACTGTTAAGTTTGGGGGATTTTGATATGCCTAAAAAATGTTCAATTTTTCATATGCTTTTAAAGCCTATATTTGGTCATTTTCAATGATATTGCACTTTAAAGGAAGGTATTTTGTATGTTTTTAGTTTCAGGTACAAAAAATGGAGTTTTGGAGGAAAAAAAAAAGCAAAAACGATGCAATTTGGAGCAAAAATGAGCAAGAAAGAAAATTTTGTTCTGACATATTTTGATATATTTTTCTATGCTTAATCTCATTTACACTTCTCACATATTTTTTAATGAAGTTATACTTTAAAGAAAGATTATTTTTATGTTTATTTTGTAATTCTATTTGTTAAAAATGCAACGAAACTAAAATGGGGTGAAACGGAACTGAAACGGAGCCAAACGAAGCAAAATGGTGGAGTTGCGCAGGGTAGGCGCTGACAGCGCCCAAAATGGCACCAACAGCCCCCAAACTGTTTAGATGCAATTTTGGGCAAACTTCTAGAAGATTCAATGTATTTAGATGCTTTTTGGAGGGTTGCTTGAGGCATCTCTTGGGAAATTAGCCCCTACACTATAATAGAGTGATTTTATGTCACAAAAAGTGGTGTGTGTGAGTGAGAAAATGTGGAGAATGTTTAGAGATCTTAGAATAGGAGTAGAAATGTAGATTTCCACCTTTTTGGAGAGATTGGTGGGGGTATTTTTAGAGAATCTCTAAGGGAAAGTTCTAGCATTTCATGGATTAGCGAGAGACTTTGTGGGAGAGATTTTCATCTTTCTTTCAAGGGGAAAGAGCTAAGTATTGTAATCTTCATTATCTTGCAATTTTGTAAACACTTGTCAAGTGAATTTGCTTTGATTTAATCAAGTTTTTTGTTGTGTTTTCTTCATGCTTTGTGATGTGTTTCTCTTACTCTTTCTTCTTATTTGGAAATAGTGGCATGAGAGAATTATGCCATTATTTTCCTTTTACTTTTATTTTGCAATGAGTAGGATTCATGTTTAGGATTTTAGGATGTATGCTAGAAGAAGTTTTAATTATAAATGTGATGGTTTTACTTGCACTTCATTTACATTACAATAAAGGTCTGTTGTAGTGTTAAAATTTGTTGTAATTGCATTAAGACCCGAGAGGGCGGTGTAATTCTCAACAAAGTGGAACCACATTTTATTCCATGAAGAAGTATTTCATTCATGGAATTAAGTGCAAATAAATAGAGAAATATAGATTGTTGGGCGTTGAATTGGAGATTTTAGGGTGACAGGCTAAAACTCTGAATTCGATCTTAGTGTTTAAGAACTAAAGCGAGAGTTAGCCTTCCGGGGCAGGGAAGTGGGAGCTTTGGAGTGGGATCCAGTATCCTCCTAGCCTAGCCACGAATTTAGGGACTAAACTTGAGATTAGCCAATGATTTTTTATAACATTGAATTAGGGTAGAAAATTAAAATTGTCTCTATTTGGCACATATAATATTTAATGTGTCTCATTCCTTTACATTATCCAATTTGCTATATAAGAAGAGTAGTTTTAACATCTTAAAATTCCCAAAACCAATTCATCCAGAAAGGGCTATCTTTAGAATTAAGATTTGCATTAAGGAATAGTTATTATCAGTACATTAAACATTTGCATTTAGGAGTAGTTTCTAGATAAAACACCATTTTAATCGACATTCCAAACTAAGAACTAAGAGTAGTAGACTAGAATTTGACTAAGGACATCTTTCCTCGATTCCCAATGGGATTGATAAATGAGACTCCATTAGAGTCCTATATTACTTCAGCAATACGTATACTTGTGTTTATATCATTGTAACTATATAGAATATATAAAGTTAAGCATATAAAAAATTCGCATCGATGATCTATATTTATATAAACAATGTAAAGGTCCAATTATTAGAAGGTGTGTGCCTTATGAAGAAACTCAACAATTAATTGAAAGATGTCATGATTCTGAATTTTTATGACATTTTATAACAAATAGAACTCCTTATAAAATTTTACAAGCTGAATTTTACTGGANAGGTCCAATTATTAGAAGGTGTGTGCCTTATGAAGAAACTCAACAATTAATTGAAAGATGTCATGATTCTGATATTTTATGACATTTTATAACAAATAGAACTCCTTATAAAATTTTACAAGCTGAAGTTTACTGGCCCACTCTTTTAGAGATGTTAATTAATATATTAAAACATGTGATAGATGTGAGCAAGTAGGAAATATTTCTATCAGAAATAAAATGTCTCTAAATTACACATTGGAAGTTGAATTTTTTTATGTGTGGGGGTTAGATTTTATGAGACCATTTATGTCTTCATTTGGAAACTTATATATTTTTNATGAGAAATAAAATGTCTCTAAATTACACATTGGAAGTTGAATTTTTTTATGTGTGGGGGTTAGATTTTATGGGACCATTTATGTCTTCATTTGGAAACTTATATATTTTAGTTGTTGTTGATTATATCAATGGATTGAAGCTGTTGTTGTACCTAAATGTGATGCTTGGAGTGTTTCTAAATTTTTAAATGAAAAATTTTTTACAAGATATTGAATGTCGAGAGTAATTATTACAGATGGAGGATCCCAATTTAGAAATAAGAGAATTGAGAAATTGATAAAGAAAATAATATTATGCATAGATTCTCTACTGCTTATCATCCTCAGACTAGCAGTCTAGCAGAAATATCAAATCAAAATAAAACAAATTTTAGAAAAAATTGTATNAAGATATGGAATGTCGAGAGTAATTATTACAGATGGAGGATCCCAATTTAGAAATAAGAGAATTGAGAAATTAATAAAGAAAATGATATTATGCATAGATTCTCTACTGCTTATCATCCTCAGCCTAGCAGTCTAGCAGAAATATCAAATCGAAATAAAACAAATTTTAAAAAAAATTGTAAATCCTTATAAATTCGATTGGTCTGCTAGATTAGATATTGCATTATGGGCATACGAAACTGCTTATAAGACTCTTATAGGAATGTCCCCAAATAGACTTATTTTTGGAAAAACATGCCACTTACCAGTAAAATTGAAGCATAAAGCATTTTGGGCTATTAAGGAGTTTAATTTTAATCTNTGGTCTGCTAGATTAGATATTGCATTATGGGCATACAAAACTGCTTATAAGACTCTTATAGGAATGTCCCCAAACAGACTTATTTTTGGAAAAACATGACACTTACCAGTAAAATTGAAGCATAAAGCATTTTGGGCTATTAAGGAGTTTAATTTTAATCAAAAAGATGCTGGTGATAAAAGATTATTGCAACTCAATGAACTTGATGAGATAAAAAATGAAGCATATGATAATGAAAAATCTATAAGGAGAAAATGAAAATATGGCATGATCTAAAGATTATTAAGAAGAAGTTTAAACTTGGACAAGAATTTTTATTATATAATGCAAGATTGATATTATTTCCAAAAAAACTGATATCCAGATGGTTAGGACCATTTAAAGTTATTAAAGTATATCATTAGGAAATTGTTGTTATTAAGGATCCTAAAACTGAAAAAATATTTAAAGTTAATGGGCATTGATTGAAACAATATTATGAATGACACATATCAAAATTTAAAGAATATTAATGNTTAGGAAATTGTTGTTATTAAGGATCCTAAAACTGGAAAGATATTTAAAGTTAATGGGCATCGATTGAAACAATATTATGAATGACACATATCAAAATTTAAAGAATATTAATCTTAAGTCAACCCAACTAAGAAAATTGTATGTTGGGCTGACGACGTTAAACCAAGCGCTTTGTGGGAGGCAACCCATATATAAATATATATATCTATATATTACTGTTTTGTTTAATAAGTGTGTTTATGTATTAGTAAATAATAATATTTTTAATTCATACACAATTTTATATATCATAAATTAAGACAAATATTGGTATTGTAGGAAAATTTGGAATCAAATTGAACAAAAAAATTTCAGACCTGAACTTGGCCTCTGGCATCGACGACACCCGCCTAAAGGACCATGGCACCGACAGCGCCATCGGGAGGTGTTTCCACGTGCTAAATGGTTTGGCAGAATTTGGCGGGATTTTGCTCTACAATAACTACTTAGAGGTGCTTTTAAAGTCTTAAAAACTGACATGGATGTCCAAAAACTTCCTAATTTTGAATTCCATGGCTTCCAATTCCAAAAATACTTCTAAGTATGGAGTTTTCAATAGAAGAAAGTTTATCAGTTTTGATGCCTAGAGATTATATGACAAAGTCATCACAAAGAAGAGACTTATCAAGGAGAGAAGCTTTTTCAATCATTGAGTGAGTAATCCAAGTTCACAGATCAAGAAAATCATTGTACNAGCGCCATCGGGAGGTGTTTCCACGTGCTAAATGGTTTGGCAGAATTTGGCGGGATTTTGCTCTACAATAACCACTGAGAGGTGCTTTTAAAGTCTTAAAAACTGACATGGATGTCCAAAAACTTCCTAATTTTGAATTTCATGGCTTCCAATTCCAGAAATACTTTAAGGTATGGAGTTTTCAATAGAAGAAAGTTTATCAGTTTTGATGCCTAGAGATTATATGACAAAGTCATCATAAAGAAGAGACTTATCAAGGAGAGAAGCTTTTTCAATCATGGAGTGAGTAATCCAAGTTCACAGATCAAGAAAATCATTGTATAGAGGCGTTGGGAAGTTCTGTGCTACACTATCGCTGCAATTGTAGTACCCGTAGTAAAAGAGTTTTATGCTAACTTACATGGAATTACCAAGGAGTTGACTTCATTCGAGGTAAGCCTATACTATTTACTCCAGCTTAGATTAATGATTTGTATATGGTAGAAAATGTTTCAATCTATCATTATACAAAATTTATCCTGATGAAAGATATGATGCAAGAAGTATATAATTTTTGGATAAATGAACATGATAATTAGAAAATTAGAGATGAGGGATACGTTATTTTCTTTGCTTTGCTGCTTAGTCCAATTTCAAAACAATGGCATTTCTTCATATCTGCAAAACTACTATCTACTATGAAGATTANCATTGTACAGAGGCGTTGGGAAGTTCTGTGCTACACTATCGCTGCAATTGTAGTACCCGTAGTAAAAGAGTTCTATGCTAACTTACATGGAATTACCAAGGAGTTGACTTCGTTCGAGGTAAGCCTATACCATTTACTCCAGCTTAGATTAATGATTTGTATATGATAGAAAATGTTTTAATCTATCATTATACAAAATTTATCCTGATGAAAGATATGATGCAAGAAGTATATAATTTTTGGATAAATGAACATGATAATTAGAAAATTAGAGATGAGGGATACGTTAGTTTCTTTGCTTCCCTGCTTAGTCCAATTTCGAAACAATGGCATTTCTTCATATCTGCAAAACTACTATCTACTATGAAGATTCGTAGAGTTACAAGATAAAGTGTCATTTTAAACTATTTCATTCAAATGGAAAAACCCATTGATGTAGAGTCAATTATTTTTAAATCTATTATGGGTATTATCATGAATGAAAGAATATATGGACTTGGGCATCCTTCTACAATTTTCCTACTTTGCAGTCAATCTCAAGTTCTATATGAAAGTTGGGAAAAAGTTTTACTACCTTGAGAGCCCATGATTTCTATTGATGAAAATTTTATAGGGAATGGAAATGAAGCATTAGATTGTATTTTGGACCATTTATCACATGCTTCAACATCATTGATGCCACCA
>JXCR01091335.1:0-14115 GCA_002079205.1 Phalaenopsis hybrid cultivar | reverse complement strand
TATATATATATATATATATATATATATATATATATATATATATATATATATATATGTAATTACAATGTCCTTCTGAAGCGTGCGACGGGATTTCAATTCCAGTGACCGACAGCTTCTATCGGGCAACTCCTCAACCGAAAAATAGTGCCGACAGCTTCTATCGACTCCATTGGGGACAAGCTTTTCTCTTTATTTAAATAAGAAAATATTATCTTCAGACATCAACAATGTGTCTATATCTCTCTTGGACCAAATTGCTCTTCTTTCGTTGACATACTTTACTCATTTCTGTCTTAGAAAAGTATNTCGGGCAACTCCTCAACCGAAAAATAGTGCCGACAGCTTCTATCGACTCCATTGGGGACAAGCTTTTCTCTTCATTTAAATAAGAAAATATTATCTTCAGACATCAATGATGTGTCTATATCTCTCCTGGTCCAAATTGCTCTTCTTTCGTTGACATACTTTACTCATTTTTGTCTTAGAAAAGTACGGCCAACTCCATAGACTTCAGGACTGTCTAATCAATCACCTTTGAACAGAGGGGTTCAGGAAGCCATTAAGGACTTTTTAATCTCCATGTGGTGTCGGAACCCTGATAGGTGTGCTGGTGGACTAGCTCCACCTGGGCATTATGTGTGAAAAATGGGTCCCACACGGGGTCCTAAACACTTCACATCTTCCTTTCAAGTTTGATTTGCTATTTTGCAAATTCAATTAAATAGTGTTGTGTTGCGCACACTTTAGAATTTTCTTATATTAATTAAAGTTTTCTAANCGGGGTCCTAAACACTTCACATCTTCCTTTCAAGTTTGATTTGCTATTTTGCAAATTCAATTAAATAGTGTTTTGTTGCGCACACTTTAGAATTTTCTTATATTAATTAAAGTTTTCTACTTTTAAATTTCCTTTTTACTGAAAAATTTTAAAATCCCCAAAACTAAGACTTACCCGGTCTACAGTTCAACCTCTATTAATTTTCAGTGCCTGCACTAAGATTACAAGGTTTTGGCCATATAGCTAACCCTAGAACTTTCTGTTTCAAAGCTACTGCAATGGTCTACCCAATGCTGATTTTTTCTTGCAACCTGCCGACAAGCCATAAAGCCCGCAATGTCGCTCCTACCATTAAGTTCGGAGCCGCATTTGAAGACCTCGNGCTACTGCAATGGTCTACCCAATGCTGATTTTTTCTTGCAACCTGCCGACAAGCCATAAAGCCCGCAATGTCACTCCTACCATTAAGTTCGGAGCCGCATTTGAAGACCTCAAGGTTATCCTCAGGAAGGCGTCGTTCGTCATGATGAAAGTCACCACCCCAGAATTTCAGGAGTCGTCTGCTTAGTTCAACATGAACTGTCTTCAGAACTTCTCTTCTTATAAGAAGGTCAAGACTATTGTTGCCACTACGGTAACTATCAAGCCTGTTGTTCTTGCTGCAGTTAAAGGGAAAGAAGTAATGATTATTAAAGATCAAACTGAGGGATTAGCTGTCTCGCCATCAGTATTTGAAATTAGATCAAGTTCAAATACTACACCGTTAACTCGAACTAAAAGNTCAGAACTTCTCTTCTTATAAGAAGGTCAAGACTATTGTTGCCACTACGGTAACTATCAAGCCTGTTGTTCTCGCTGCAGTTAAAGGGAAAGAAGTAATGATTATTAAAGATCTAACTGAGGGATTAGCTGTCTCACCATCAGTATTTGAAATTGGATCAAGTTCAAATACTACACCGTTAACTCGAACTAAAAAGAGAAACTGTAATAGGGGGTTTGGAGGGCTACTAAAGCCCAGGCTCCTGAGGAGATACCCGTTAAGGAAGATCCTCACCAAGTTGAATCAAGATTACTGGAAACATGTCCACTTCTGCGGGAAAGTATATTCCATCCTTTAATGAATACCGATGGATGTGAGAGTATCCATAAAATCACCGCCGCATTACCGACACTTCATGGATAGGGTATCGAGAAAAAGAAACCTTCTCCTACTAGTTGCCAAAGAGGGCTGCTTAGTTAATGAGTTACTTCAACGAGTGGGACATGCAATTTCCCCTTGTATGAAGAAAGACATTTTAAGGGATGTCAAGAAGTCAGCTGAAAATCTACCTGCTCGTATTCCCATTTGGTTCCGCTTGGGAAGCAGAGTCGACACTACTATTGTCACCACAGATTCTACCGCTATCAAGACCACAAGCCGTTGACCGATTAAGTTAAGATTGGGTCCGAGAATCCTATGGATCACCCACTTTAAAGACATCCCTAAAATTTTGAAGGAAAAGATGAAGAAATTGCCCAGTAATGTAGTCGGTCAACACCAGTGGGAGCATACTTCCCTTTGACATACCGATGTTTCTGCTAGGACATTTTGTCCTGAGACATCATCGTCAAAGAAAAAGGTGGGGATACCCAAGGTCGTTGTACCGATACAGTCCAGTAAGCCTGCAGGGCAAGAGCATGGAATGAAGTCAGGGTCTGAAGTATCTGACATTGTCGCGACAATTGACAGCGAGATGGAAGAGCAAGAGAAGGAGGTCAAGCAAGGTCCTCCAGATCTTAAGATAGTCAAATAATCAATAATCAAAGAAAAAGTGAAAAAGCTTAGAGTTGAGATTTTTGGGTTAGCCCGGGAATACGGGGTGTTCATCGATGATGATGATGATGATGATTTTGACTATAATGATTACCTCGAAGAAGATTTTATCGATGACCATGTCATTGAAGCCAGAGTCGCTACAACTACGAGCGAGGCTCAACCTCTCGTCAAAAAGAATGCCATAGATGAGCTGCGTAGGGCTATCCTCCTAAGAGATGAGCAAGTCAGCCAATTGGAGAAAAGAATAGAAGAAATGGGCCCCGCCATGGCCACCATTCAAAGGCCATCATAAGCACCATAATTAGCCTCTCTAGAGGTCAACTAACCAGAAATCATACACATCACAGATGAAAGAAGAGAAGTTCCTTCAGCAAATAAGGATGAACAACCAAATAAGGATTCTCCATCAAGCACCATGCTGGAGAAGGAATTTAAGCAAATGGTCGAGCAAGTTCGGGAGGCCTTAACCCATTCTAAGGATGGTTCGTTGATTTTGAAGGGTAGACCCTACCCAAAATAATTTGATGTTGTACCCTTCCCCAAGGGTTTCGTGGCCCTAAAATTTAAGATATTTGATGGGACTAGAAATCCCAGACAGCATATAGCACATTTCCAAGCCAATTGTAGCAACACAAGAAATAGGGAAGCTTTACTCTTACAAAAGTTTGTCAGCAGCTTGTCAGAGATTGCTTTCGATTGGTATGTTGATTTGCCCAACGGATCACTTAAGACATTTGCTGAGCTGGAACAATTATTTGTGAAAAGATTTGTCGGAGCACAGCACCATGTCTCTACATGAGAGCTCATGATAGAAAAACAAAAGCCCAATGAGACTTTGGTGGATTACATCTTGAGGAGGAGAAACCTTAGCAGGAAGTGTGAACCTCAGCTATAGGAACATCGCGCAATTGAGATTTTACTCAAAAGAATTCATGGGTCAGTAGCTTTCATGCTCAAGGGACTCACCATCAAATCCTTCGAGAAGCTACTCAGTAAATGCAGTAGTCTTTAAGAAGAAATCAAACATATGGATTCACACGAGAAGTCCAAGACAACCAGAGTGTTTGAAAAGAAGTCAGAAATAGTAACTACTGTCGACAAAGGAAAACAACCAATGAAGGTATATCCAGAAAAATCTCTCCAATCTCCATCACAGCACGCTCCGAAATAGAGTAACCAGTCCAACCAGCGACCGCCTCAAGAAGGATCATCTTAAACAAGGAATAAGAGAATATCTCTGGCAGAATGACATAAAATGGTGTATTCTTTCAAAGATGAAGTCATATCTAAGATGTTCAGAATTCTAATGAAGAAGCCTGAGTTCATACTACCAGATCCAAAGAAACCCGAAGAGGTCGACAAGAAGAATCAACCAAAGATTGCTTGGGCACACTATAGAAGAATGTTTCATCTTTAAGGATTGGCTCGAGAAGAACCTTAAAGAAAGAAATATAATGATCCTAAAAGAATATTTAAAAGAACCTGAAAAAGGTTCCATATATATGATTTCGGCTGAACCAATCTCCCTGATTTATCCATATACTGGAGAAGATGGATGGAGTATGACTTGGGACGAGCTCAAGAAGGTCCTAAACGAAATACAGGATTGATCGAAACAATCTTCTGCATATAATGAAAAAGATGGATGGAATGAAGTTTGAACCAAATTATCCAAGAAAACATTGAATTAAATCCAGAATGCATCAAAACAAGCCTTTGTTCAGAGTCTTCAGCCTGCCAAGCCCGAGATGAAGATTTAACTAGGTGATTCATCATCGTCAAAGATAAAGAAGAAGAAGAACACTACTATGAAGATTGATAGCATGGGGGTAGGATAGGGGCTGCCCCTACTAGATTGGTTGTCTCGAATTTGGGGAAGAAAATCCTTGAACCCCTCATTTTGTATGATTATCTTTTTGCCCTTCTGGGGTCTTATGAATATAATGATTGTGATTTTAGCTACGTTTTAACTGTTTCTGGTGATGACATAATCGATTATGATTGATTTAACTTTGATCTCGATTTCCAAAACGATCCTCAAATCGTACTTGAGTTCGACGTACTCATTAACAAGACTGAAGAAGATGTCGATGATACCACTTACGACAGCACCGGGAGTGAAGAACAAATCCTCGAGCACCACGGTGCACCACTTGCCATCAACTTAGATCTTTCCGACAAAGAAGAAACACCAGTAGATTCAACAATGGTACCTCAAGAAGAAGAAATTACAGAAGTGAACTTAAGGAGCGGAAGAGTGTTACCCCCGAGAACAGCTCTAGCATATAAAGGAAAACAGATAGTAACTCAAGAAGAGCTACTTCCACCTCCACCAGTGGAAGAACCAGATAACCAAGAGAAAATTGGAGGATCATACAAAGTGGATTACAATGTACTTGCTCATCTTAGGAAGTTGCCGGCCAGATTAAGCATCTACGACACTCTGATCCTATCAAAGGAGATGAGAGAGTTTCTGGTTACAGCATTGCTTAATCAAGAGATTTGTTTAGCCTAGTTGGCCAGCACATCCTCGAATGAAGTTTGCTCATTGAAGGAATAGTCTAGGGTAACCTTATAGATGAAGATTTACTACTCGGTACTATCGACCACAATCATCCACTCTACATCTTCGTTAACATCGATAGATTTATGTTGTCCAGAGTTTTAGTAGATCCTGGAGCATCCCTCAACTTGATGAGTCTACGGGCATTGGCCTATTTGGACATCGAAGCTCAGAAACTTACAGCCGATAAAATGATGTTAATAGGATTCAATCAAAAGGGAGAGAGAGCCCTTAGATCAATTACATTGCTTATGAAAGTCAGAGAACTAGCAACAACCGCTAAGTTTCATATCATCGACGCCGATACCTCTTTCAACGCTCTACTGGGTCGACTGTGGGTTCATGAACATAACATGGTCCCATCATCTCTACACCAGTGCATTAAGTACTACAAAGAAGGGCAAGAACATTACATCAAGGGAGATTTACAACCATTTTCAGTTCATGAAGTGGGTATTCATGAAGATGCTGCCTACTACGCGCCTCCAAAGAAAACTATTTTCTCTCATGAAATTGCAACAAATAAAATTAAAAATTCAAAAAAAATCACAAAGAGGAGGCCATTCAACTTCGCTTCAGTTATCTTCCACCACTCTTTTACAGCAAATTGGTGGGGGTTCTCTTAGTAGTGCACCCAAGGTCGAGGCCGGGGACGTGGACAAGGAAAAACCAATTTAATCATTGAACGAACTAGGCCAACCATCAACATTGGTGATGAAGATAGTTTCAAAGATGAAATAATGATGACAAAACAGAAGAAACCTCAGTACAAGATATCCTTAGAAGATGCATAGAAAAATGAATATAAGACAATATATGATCGGATAAGCCACTATGTGAGCCCTTACTCTAATTCTCCCTCAAAAGGTCGAGATTTTAGAGGTCAAGGAAGTTCGTAGTGTTGGTTCAAAGCCAATCAAATTTTATCATGCTTCTACCTTTAGTGATCTTGAAAATCATGTAAACTTGGATGATAATCCTAATGAGTTAATGGAACTGCCTTTTGGTTACTTTTCGCCTTGTGTAAAAAAATTGATTCAACAAGGACACTTGCCAAAATAAATGCCAAAAGATAAATTTCAACTTTTTGAAAAATTATGGAATGTTAAAAGCCGAACTCCAAACTCGAAAGAGGGTCTCAGATTTGGTACAGTTGGACCAATCGATGATTCAGAATTTTGCATGGTTGTTATTAGTGAATCAGAAGATGATAGCCTCGATATTGAGGATGACTCTACTAATCAACTGATAGAAGATGCTCTGCCATAATTTGAAGAAGAAATCAAGTCAACTGTGGACAAGTTAAAGGAAATTAACCTCGGGAGAACAACCCCGACCTACATTTATAAGTTCTCTACTCAACGATGAAGAATCTTTGAAACTGATCAAATTGCTAACATAATTAAAAGATTAATTTGCATGGAGCTATGATGAAATGTCGTGACTGTCAGCAGATGTTGCAGTTCATAAACGCAGAGTGGACAAGAATATAACCCCAGTGAAACAAGCTCCCCGAAGAATGCGCCTCGAAATAGATCAACAAGTCATCGCTGAAGTGAAGAAATTAATTTACGCTAACTTTTTAAAAGAAGAGCAATACCCCATGTGGTTGGCTAACATTGTACCTGTTAAAAAGAAAAATGGACAAATTTGTGTTTGTGTCGACTTCAGGGATTTGAACAAAGCATGTCCAAAAGACGAGTTCTCATTACCAATACCAGAAATGATGGTGGATATTGCTTCAACACATGAAATTTTCTCCTTCATGGATGGATCATCGAAATATAATCAAATCAAGATGGCTTCCAAAGATGTAGAACTTACAGACTTCAGAACACCATTCGGAATTTTTTGCTACACAGAAATGACATTCGGCCTAAAGATCGCTGGAGCAACATACCAACGTGCAATGACAAAGATTTTTTATGATCTCATTCACAATCAAGTGGAATACTACATGAATGATTTGGTCATCAAAAGTAAACAAAAGATAGACCATTTGTATGATTTGAGGATCATGTTCGAACGGTTACGACGATATGACCTTAAAATGAATCTCTTAAAGTGCGCTTTTGGCATAACCTCTGGAAAGTTTCTAGGATTCGTTGTCCATCATCAGGAAATTGAGATTGACCCGGAAAGATTTAAGCTATCTTGAAAATGCCTCCTCCTAAAACCTTGAAACAACTACGTTCCTTCCAGGGGAAGCTGTCATATCTGAGACGCTTTATTTCTAATCTCTCAGGTAGGTGTCAGCCCTTCTCGGTATTAATTAAAAAGGATGTCAAATTCATTTGGGAAGAGAAATGCCATCAGACATTTGAGGACGTTAAGCAAAATTTAATGACGCCTCCTGTCTTGGCAGCCCCTATCCCGGGAAAACCTTTGATACTTTAACCGCAGCCTTAGACGACTCTCTTGGAGCCCTCTTAGCCCAAGTCAATGATGAGGGTAAAGAAAACACACTATACTACTTGAGTCGCTGCCTAATACCGGCGGAGATAAGATATCCACCTATCCAGAAGCATTGTTTAGGCTTGATTTTTGCCTCTCAAATGCTTAGACATTACATGCTTTCTCATAAGATTACCCTAATCTCGAAAGTTAACCCGTTGCAATATTTGATGACCTAACCAACACTCTCCCGGACGTCTAGCAAGATGGTCAATGATCTTATTGCAATTTGATATAACTTTTGTTCCCCTCTGTGCTATCAAGGGATAGATTTTAGCAGACTTTCTCGTTGCACACCCACTACAAGCTGGGTCCCCTCTCAACGACGAGTTACTAGAAGAGCAAATACTACAAATAGAATTCTCCAGTGTGCAAAATTGGGAAATGTACTTTGACTGCGCTTCGTCAGCCAGAAAAGACAAAGGATCAGACATAGTTATACAAGGCAAAGCAGGTATTGGTTTGATCTTTATCACGACAGATAAGGGTATGCTGAGGTTCTCACACAACCTGACAGAGTCATGCACCAATAACAAAGCAGAATACAAAACCTTAATCACCGGATTAGTGTTGGCAATCTCGATGGATATAACAAACATTGTCATCCATGGCGACTCACAACTCGTCATTCAACAAGTTGTTGGACAATACAAGATTTTGAAACCAAGATTAACAGAATACCATCAGTACACGATGAAGCAGTTGGAACAGATCTCCAACGTGACTTTCTACTAGATTCCTAAGGGAGATAATGTCCATGCTAACACTCTGGAAAAACTTGCAAATGAATTGGCATGTCCCCCGGAGGATTCCATTGATGTCACAGTACAAGAAAGACAAGTTCTGTCTCAAATCGACCTCAAAACTCTACACAAGCTCAGGAAAGAAGAAGAAGCGATAAATGCAGTTGCTGATATCAATGAAGATTGACGTGAGTCATTAATAAAATATTTGCATACTGGAAAGCTACCAAAGGATAAGTCTGAAGCACATCACATTACAAAAAGGTCTATGTCATATGCTCTAGTAAGTGACGTCCTCTACAGGAGATCATTCGACCAGATGAGGCTACAATGTTTAAGCAAAGCCAAAGCACAGAATATTGTTAAAGAAGTACATTCTGGATTGTATGGCGCTCACCAGTCAGGGCCGAAGATGAAACTGGAGATCCAAAGACTCGGGTATTATTGGTCAGCAATGATGTCTGACTGCATGGATACAGCAGAAGATGTCACTAGTGTCAGGTGCATTGGTTAGTCCACCAACCTCCGAATGTGCTATACCCAACTGTTGTCTCGTGTTCGTTCGAGTGTTGGGGCACAGACATAATTGCTCTGATAGACCCTCCATCTTCCAAAGGACACAAGTTTATTCTTGCTACTACGGATTACTTCTCCAAATGGGCAGAGGCAGTACCATTACGAGAGGTTACGGCATAACACTTCCTTTAATTCTTCAAAGCCAAATCGTCTACCATTTCAAAGTACCGCGAAGAATAATTTCAGACAATGGGACAGCTTTTAAAAGCATAAAAATCAACAATTTTTTCAAAAGACACGGGATAGATTGAAGATATTCTACAATTTACTATCCCATAGCAAATGGCCTAGTTGAAGCCTTCAACAAGACATTGGTACAAATTTTAAAGAAAACACTGGATGAAAGCAAAAGGGGTTGGCACAACAAACTGTTAGAAGCCTTGTGGTCCTATCAAACGACGTTCAGAACTCCCACTCAGTGTACACCCTACATGCTTGTGTACGAGTCCGAGGTCGTGCTACCGTTAAAAATTCAGACGTCATCTCTCAGAGTCACTGTCGCCAACAAACTTACAACGGAAAAAAGTGC
This sequence comes from Phalaenopsis hybrid cultivar, assembly GCA_002079205.1. Taxonomy (NCBI): domain Eukaryota; kingdom Viridiplantae; phylum Streptophyta; class Magnoliopsida; order Asparagales; family Orchidaceae; genus Phalaenopsis; species Phalaenopsis hybrid cultivar. The sequence continues at coordinate 4,656 of JXCR01091335.1, read as the reverse complement.
AAAGCTAAGACTTGAAGAATTAGAGAGTCTTGAGGGAAAACAACTTGAAGCACAACAACATTTGGAACTTTACCAGGCAAATATGGTACAAGCTCATGCTCAAAAGACCCATTCTTGCACTCCGCAAGATAGGTGGAAAATTCGAGCCAACTTGGGAGAGACCATTTGTCGTTGAAAAGGTCTGCGCAGGAGGAACCTACCAGTTAGTAGATTTTTTGGGTGAAAGACCCATGCTACCAATCAACGGACGATACCTGAAGACATACTACACAACTTGACATAGCTTGACATCGCTTGACATCGCTTGATTTAAAATTTTAAAATTTAAATTGTTCTAGGGTTATCTATTTGGCCAAATGTCTGTGACCATGTCCAAAATTTTATAATAAAATTAACCTCAACATAATGAAAATTTTTGAAATTGAACATTTCAATTTTGTCTTTTAAACTTGATACTCTACTAAATTAAATGAAATATATACATAAATAAATTGTTTCCTCACCAAATAAACTAAAAATTTTCTTTAATAAATACTTTGTTTTGTTCTTGTTCACACTAAGTTTCAGTTCTGACATTTTTCTTGTCGTCTGCAAAGAAATATCAGGCTAGAGGCTGATCTTCGCCTTTAAAGATGGTTGGAACCTCGCACTCAACAAGGAAATGGCGCCGCAGGGCGGCACTATAGACTTTAACATGGAATTTAGTCAAGTCGACATGGATTATGAGGGGCCTCTAATGGATGTCGTTAGCCGACAGAAAAAGGAAGGGTTGCCCTCACTACTAAGGTTAACCACCAAAGACAATTCATCACTGAAGGGAAAAAATGTGATGGTACAACAAGACCCAATGGAGGGGCCCAGCCGCCTACCGTCCATGATAGGTACGACAGCTGGGGGCCTAGTCGCTGCCATTAGTGAGAGACTATCAGACGCTCCATTATGAAGAACTCAGCATAGAAATGCTAGCTGCCAAAAGTAGAGGTCTTTCTTACGAGAAGAAAGAAAACGCCAGAAAGAGGCAGAGAATTTACTTACCCCTATTCCTAAAGGGAACATTTGTGATCCAGGCATGAGAAAGACATCTTCCAGCTTTCCTGCTACAGATGAGGAGTCCGGGTTTGTTATAGCCGGAAATACCACCAGCTTTAGATGTTCTTTGCATGGGTTGCCTGACCTGCAACGTTGAAATACATACATTGGCATCAGCTATACGGGCATTTGTAGAATGCTCAGACTGTAATGTTTTACATCTACATCACTACAGCACCTTAGAGGAGACACATCTACTGATGATGGGTCTCAGACCGCCGATTGCCTGATGAGGGAGTCATATGTCCCATGGAGTCCAGAGTCATATGTCCCTTTGGATGCTAAGTCACACATTCCGTTAGCGCTAGAATCAGCACCAGCTTTGGTTCCCGCTGACATTGAAATGAGGGAATATCCTTGACAGCAGCTGATTCTCAGTACAGCAGAGTACTATAAGATGAGCAAAGTGAACAAAAAAATTTTTGAATACTACGAAGAAGTGCAAGGGGGGTTCATCAACATATTAGAAGTGTTGAATTATACACCAGGGTCTTCTCAGAAAGTGATGAACAAAACATTCTCGACTGCATTTTTGACCTAAGAGATAGAGGTCGAGCAAGCCTGCTTATGGAAAAAACCTATTCCAAGCCAAGAAAGTGGATGCAAGGAAAGGGGAGGAGCACTATCCAGTGTGACTGCTGCTACAACTTCACCAACGATAGAGAAGGAAATCCTTATAGGATTCTCAGACACGATCAGGTGGATCCACTACCTCCAATGATAAAATGGATGATTAAAAGATTGGTCAGATGGAGTATACTGCCAGCTAACTGCATCCCTAATAGTTGCATCATCAACATATATGATGAAGGAGACTGCATACCTCCACACATTGATCAGTATGACTTTGTGAGACCTTTCTGCATGGTCTCATTCATAAGCAAGAGCAACATCCTATTCGGAAAATAGATTGATATCATTGGTCCTGGCAAATTCAGAGGAGCTGTAGAAATTCTATTGTCTGATAGTTCAATGTAAGTCCTTAAAGGAAATAGGGAGAACGTCGCCAAAAACTGTATTCTAGGGGTGTGACACCATAGGGTGTTCGTAACCTTTCGACGAATGGACATTAGTAAAATGCCATATGGATTTCTACCAGATCCAGAATTGGAGGAACTGCTACCATATGATCTATGAGAGGGTTGTACCTCTAAGTACATGCAAAGGGAACTTTTGTCCTGGAGCATTGCTTAGAAGGCCTACTTGATCAGGAGCTATCACATCAGGAACAGACATTCAGAGGGTTCATTTTCATTTTACTGCACTACATTACAGTAGATATGATATGTATTAGACATGCTCAGCTTATGATATATACTTGGCATGGAACATTTTTGGATCTACTTTGATGAAGTTAGCATATTGTACATTTTGAGGCTTTGGCCTACATTCAATCTGTAACATTTATTGGAACATATTAATGAAGTATTTTTCAGAAATTTGTCTTTTTGTCAATTGTCTTTTTGTACAATAGATAAAAGTCACATACCATACGTTGATTCGAGATTATAAAGAACAAAGAACAAAACAACAAAATAAAAAAAAAACTTGACGATAGTAAAATTTAAATAAAAATAACAAATAGGCAAACAACAAAACAATTCTCTTTTAAAAAAAATCAACCAACTAAAATTAAATTTTTGAAAATAATATTTTGAAAATTAAACATGATAAAAACAACAAGAAAAGAAAGTAAATATGTTGATTTGATTCTCTCGATTTTGAGGTCTCTTACTCTTTGCTCGCACAGCACAACTATCTTTATCTGCACTAGTTTTCTTCACACTCCCATGAAATTTTAAGTTCTACACAAAACCTCACAAAAATTTCACAAATCTTCTTCAACAATGTCAACCTTTTCACACGACACGTATGTTTGGATTCAACACCACCAAATCTCATTTTCAAATCAGTCCCCAACTTGTGATTCACACTTTTCAAGGTCGGTCCTTAACTTTTGACTCTCTTTTGAGATTGATCAATAACTTTCAATTCTCATTTTAGAGTCAGTCCTTAACTTCTGATTCACTTCTTTTCGAGATCGGTCCTTAACTTCCGACTCTCTTTTGAGATTGATCATTAACTTTCAATTCACATTTTTGAATCAATCCTTAACTTTTGATTCACACTTTTCAAGGTCGGTTCTTAACTTTTGACTCTTTATTTTGAGATTGATCATTAACTTTCAATTCTCATTTTTGAATCAGTCCTGAACTTCTGATTCACTCTTTTCGAGGTTTGTCCTTAACTTTCGAGACTCTTTTGAGACTGATCATTAACTTTCAATTCTCATTTTTGAATCAGTCATTAACTTCTGATTCACTCTTTTTGAGGTTGATCCTTAACTTCCAACTCTCTCTTTTGAGATTGATCATTAACTTCTTATTCACTCTTTTCGAGGTCGATCCTTAACTTCCAACTCCCTTTTGAGATTGATCATTAACTTTCAATTCTCATTTTTGAATCTTTCCTTAACTTTTGATTCACTCTTTTTGAAGTCGGTCCTTAACTTGCAACTCTCTTTTGAGATTGATCATTAACTTTCAATTCTCATTTTGGAATCAGTTCTTAACTTTTGATTCACTTCTTTTTGAGGTCGGTCCTTAACTTTCGACTCTCTCTTTTGAGATTGATCATTAACTTTCAATTCTCATTTTCAAATTAGTCCTTAACTTCTAATTCACTCTTTTTGAGGTCGGTCCTTAACTTCCGACCCTCTATTGAGATTGATCCTTAAATTTCAATTCTCATTTTAGAATCAGTCCTTAACTTCTGATTCCTCTCTTCTTTTGAGGTCAGTCCCTAACTTCCAACCCTCTTCTGAAATTAATACCTAAATTTCAATTCCCACCCCGAGGTCAACACTTACATACTGAGTCCCATCCTCTATAAAAATGACCTGAAACTTGACAACTCAAACCCACTCTCCAATTCCTAGCGAGATTTCCTACTTCTTGATTTCAATCAAATATTCACTTGATAATTCCCCAACAGAAACAAAAAACACACACAATTCTACACCTTCTTCTAAGTCTATTGACTTAGGAGTCTGCGTTAGTTTTGTTGATCTCGTCGGTCAACGCCACTACGGGCGGTGTGTTTACCCAGCACACCAAACCAAATGGGGGTTCCATGTTGACCTCACTTTTGGTTGAGGTCTAGTTCTTCCTCTTTAGTAGCCTAGGGTCTAGCCATAGGACATTCCTGTTGACTGCTCCTATAAAACTAGAAAAGAAACCCTCACCATTAGAAATTCTACACTCCTCTTTGCTCAACTTGTAGTTCCACAAATCGGTCCTAACCTCTAGCACTTAGTAGGTCTGGTCATTATGGGGGAGCCCAAGGAGAGTTCCTATAGGACTACTTGACCTTAGGGTTGACCTGGGTGTTGGTCAATGGCTAAGGCACTTACTTGCACTCACCTCACTCACAATCACTCCCAAAATTTAAACCCAAAATTTCTTGACTTTGATCCCTTAATTTTATGGGAGACTAATGTAGATGGTCCCCTGTTGACCTCACTTTTGGTTGAGGTCTAGAAACTTCTTTAGTAGCCTAGGTCTAGCC
>JXCR01091312.1:155700-182950 GCA_002079205.1 Phalaenopsis hybrid cultivar | reverse complement strand
TTTATGAGGTGTCATGGTGGGTACCTTTTCGAAAGGTTTGACAGGAATGAACTTATAATTTTATTATTATGTTTAAAAACATAAGTATTTTCTCTACCACGGTGGATTACATTCAAGTCATGCAACCAAGGTCTTCCTAATAAGATGTGAACAATATCCATGGGGAGGACATCGCACAATACTTTTGATCTTCATAACTATCAATCTTGTTGTGATGGGTTGAGATGTATGATTGACCAAATTAACATGAAAAGGTTCAGGATGCGGTTCATTCTAATGATTGGCTCTAGTAATGGCATGGGTTGAGATGACATTCATTGCACTTCTTCCATCAATAATTAATCTACATCTTCTCTCATTACAAACAACATGCATACTAAAGAATATTCTTTCTCCTCCAATCCCAGTTTGTTTTTTGGTAAAAGTCAAACATCTCACTACATTTATTGGAGGGTCATTAAGGAATTCTAGGTCACCCTTAGAAAGAGGTGTCATCATAAACTTCTTCAATGTCATCATCAATAGGATTTTCCATTTCGTCCATAAAAATAATATGGGGCTTTACATTGGTTTTGCATATGTCCCTTTTTATGGTATTTAAAACACATGATATCGTTATTATTTTTTAAACTCCCATTAGTAGGAGCTTTGGGATGTTGGGTTTGACTAGTATGATGAGTGGCTTTAGCATCGAGTTTATGTGATGAAGTGGAGAGTGTTTGTCCTTTTAATTTTGAAAGTTAAAAGAGATGAGGATTTCCTTTGATTTTCTATTAACAAAGTGTAATGAAAGGCCTCTTCTAAGGTTTGGGGTTCAAATAACTCAACTTCATCTGTAATGTCCACTCTAAGACCAATGACAAATTTATTGGGCAATTGCCAATCTTTGTCAATGTAGTTGATTCTGGCAATTAGGTCTTCAAATGTGTTCAAGTATTCAGTCACGGGAAGACTACATTACCAAAACGTGCCCATGTAATTTTTTATCATGATGTCCAGGACAATATTTGATTCTTAACATCTCTTTCATTTCAATCCTAGCGAGAGTGTTCCTTCCTAACCTTCATTCTTTAGCTAATGTATTATTTCAATAAATTTTAGCATGACCAGTAAATTTCATTTTGACAAATGAAATTCTTTGATAATCATCCATCTTATAACAATCTAAAAAATCATCCATTTGGACTAACCAATCTAAGAACTTATTAGGATCATGGGTTCCATCATAGGATAGAGCTTCAACTTTAATTTTCCTAAAGAGGTCATTAAAATCATCATTATTTCGATAAATATGGTCCCTTCTACTTTCATTTCTAAGATTAGGTTGTCTTCTACGAATTTGGTCTTCTCTTGGCTCTAAGAACGAATCATTTTCTTTTAATAGTGCAATGTGAATTTGGGTAGGTGAGGTGGCAGGGGGCTTATTATTTTGAAGAAGGTTTAGAATTGCTTGCACTTGATCTTTTAAATCTTACATTTGATTTTTAGCCTCGTCAAATAACTTTTTTATTCTTAGTATCACTTTCATGACTCCTAAGATCTAAAGAATCAACCATTCGAGCTAAATTTATAATTTGATCTCAGGAAACTGATTTTGATGTCATGACGCCTTTCTCTTNCATTCGAGCTAAATTTATAATTTGATCTCAGGAAACTGATTTTGATGTCATGACGCCTTTCTCTTTTTTTTTGTGAAGAGAAATGAGAGATGAAAAAAATAAAGAATATGTATATAAATAAAGTTAATCTTCAGATAAAGAATTTCTAGGTGATGAGGGGGGTACAAAGACCACTTACGTCCCAAGCTCCCCTTAGGTAATTTAAATATTTTTGCCTCAAATACACTAATGTTTATACACATATACTCTTATGAAAAAAATTNTCTTCAGATAAAGAATTTCTAGGTGATGAGGGGGGTACAAAGACCACTTACGTCCCAAGCTCCCCTTAGGTAGTTTAAATATTTTTGCCTCAAATACACTAATGTTTATACACATATACTCTTATGAAAAAAATCTTAAATGCAATTTGCTTAGATCAACAAACCCATGTTCTTAAGATGGCAAAGTTCCTTAAGTTTTGACATAATAAGCAACTAGCCATAACAAGTAAAGCAGAAAACTTAATATTTTGATCGCATCTAGGTCAGGTTATATTTTATTTAAGTAGAGCACTCCCTTAACAAAATTTTCGCTCAAGAAAAAAAAATTTAGAGATAGGTTTACACAAGGGATGTAAGTCAGGCTTTATAGTGTAGTTCGCTAATCAGACTTCATGCTTACACCATAATTTTGCAAGAAATATATTAGATGTCCGAGCCATTAAAAGAAAATAAATCTATCAATAGAAGAAATTCACTAACCTCAACCTTTTTAGAATTAATTCATAAGCTTGAAGAAAAATTCCACCACAAGGAATTTCTTCTTAGATGTTTAAAAGTTCTTAATAAATCAGTTGCTTCCCAAATTTGTTTTGATACAAAATATGATGGAGGCAGGTGGCCTTTTTGATGAGATAAAGTACTAAAATTTGCTATTGATATTTGATTTTAAGTATAAAGATGTGATGCCGAGGTTTTGGTAGAATTTTAAAAGATTTAAGAGAGAATGGTGGCTAAAATAACAAGACTAGTCTGGATTAGGTTAGTTTGGGCTGAACTGAAATCACTTTGGCAATGTGGCTTAATAATGGGTAAGTGGTTAGAAAATATTATTGGTGGTTAGCTTAGGATGTCTACTTATGATCTAGAGAATAAGACTAGGTCTTAATATGCTCTTGCTTGGTCAAGAGCTATGAAGAGGAGTTTGAAATGGTTCTGAGGCATTGGTTGTTGGTTTGTTGATATTATTAGAAGCTTAGAAAGTGGATGAACAGTGGTGAAGAGTTTAAGGGCAAGTTTAATGGAAAATTAATGAATAACATAAAAGAAAAGCAAAGATAAATAACTAAACTCACCAAAGAAAAGGCAACACTTGAGGCCACCAAGCAAAAAGCAACAATAGAGAAAGTTCTCACCCAAATATTTCATTTAACAAATGATCCAAAGCATTACATATCAGCCTTATTTATAGAGATTACAATGATAAAAAGTAAATAAAATGAGAAGAAACTTTTAAAGGGAGGTGTGTGGCTATTAATGAGGAAAGTGCTAGCTACCTTCCTAATTTATTATTATTTTCTTTTCATGACCAGTCATAAAAGCCTCAAAAAAATTTGAAAATTCAAACATTCTAGAAGCTGAAATTGAAATATAGATAATAAATACAAATTCAAATATCTCTTCTTGATATAGCTTTTGTGAAGGGACTTGAATGGACTCTTAATTGGGCACTNGATAAAAAGTAAATAAAATGAGAAGAAACTTTTAAAGGGAGGTGTGTGGCTATTAATGAGGAAAGTGCTAGCCACCTTCCTAATTTATTATTATTTTCTTTTCATGACCAGTCATAAAAGCCTCAAAATTTGAAAATTCAAACATTCTAGAAGCTGAAATTGAAATATAGATAATAAATACAAATTCAAATATCTCTTCTTGATATAGCTTTTGTGAAGGGACTTGAATGGACTCTTAATTGGGCACTTTTTAGGCTCTTGTAAGTGGACATTCGGCTTCATTTTGATGATGTGCTAAATCAACCTTAGGAGTAGTTGAGTAACTATAAAATGCAATGCAACACATTCAAACAATAAACAGTTAAGGAATCCCTAGAAAAATTAATATTTCATTAAACTCGTGAACGACATCAAAATCATTGATTTCACTATATTCCTTCTCTACATTTACAAGCAAGTTCCTACTTGGATGCTCATTGGCATACAAGTCAATTTGGTGACAACTACATGATGCCTTCGTAACTTTGACCCAAATGCAGATGTAAATGATTTTCTGTTAATATTCTTATTATTTATAGTGTTACTATTATTAGATATAGTAGGGGCGACAGATTGAAATTGATTTTTTAAAAAAAAGCATAACACACTAAAAATGTAGTAACCCTCTTAGAAACATAAAATTTTAATATTTGCTCAAAATATAATGCAAGTTCAATAATAATGCATATGATAGAATGTGATTAGGTGTCATTTTCTCTTAAATTAGTTCTAAAACTAGACCTAAACATAGAGATTTTTTAGGATCTTTAAAGACAAATCTTCAAATTTGTTCATGTATTGAAAATATTTTTTCCTAGCTTCAATGATTTAAATTCATCAATTGCATCATGATATTATAGGCAAATATTTTTTCTTTTAATAGTTCATTCATTCAACCCATATGACAATAGGTTCGCTTGCTAACCTATCTCTTCACCTCTCCATGTTGATCTAGTAGATTTTAGTTTTAATCAATTAATTCCATTTTCACAAATTGCACCCACCATTCATCTTGCAAAATTTGTCTTTCAAAGAAATTATTCATATTTAGAAATCAGCCAAAAATAGCTTAAGGATTAATTTTACCATTATAGGTAGATACTTTCATTTTAACTTTTCGTTAAATCATCATATAAGTCAAATTTGTAATGTTTAGAAACAAATTTGGTCATGAAATGATTGTTAATAACACAATTTTTTAAGTACCACATTTTGGCAAAAATCAAAGAGTGCTAAATTAGCCAATAATACATTATGCAACAAATTTGAAAATAAAATAAAAGATAGGAGTTATACAATAACTAGGCCTCAAATGATCCAAGAAGATAACTTCCACCAGAATAGGTAGTTGCACTTTAACCTCACTAAAAGGAATCACAAACTTGCACTAATAAAATTAAAATTTGAAAATAAAAAATTTTATTCAAGCCACAAGTGGAAATTATACGCCACAAACCACTTATAGCTCATAATTTGGGCTCATAAATCGCAACATGTATCAAGAAAAGTGTAATTTCTGCACATTAATTTTGCATCTTTGTTTAAATGCATAATCCCAACATCACCAACCTAACAGCAGTTCCATACAAATGATGCCATAGAACACCACCCAAAAAGATTGTTCCGCTTCCATTCTCATGACATTGCTTGTCTAGAATGAAAAGGCGGATGCAGGGTTCACAATGGTTACTCTCTTGAGTGTCATACAAAATTAATTATTTAATAATATTTTCTAATTTGCAAATTCTAATGATAAAAAATGATAATAAACAAAAGATAGTGTGAAAATTTTAAGATATTTCATCTCCATATACAATGGTTACTCTCTTGAGTGTCATACAAAATTAATTATTTAATAATGTTTTCTAATTTGCAAATTCTAATGATAAAAAAAGATAATAAACAAAAGATAGTGTGAAAATTTTAAGATATTTCATCTCCATATCATCCCATCCCAACTAGTTCATCATCTACGGTTTTGATAATACTTTGTGGCCGCATACAAATTGGTTCCACTAAAGGTGGAAAAAACTAAATTACTCTACTGATGTTTTATTCCCAAAATTTATAAAAATACTAAATTAGTCCCCATACTCCTTTATGGTTTAAAATAGTCCTAATTGACGATCATTTTAATGCATATTAAAAGATTCTAAAAACTAAATTGATAATTTTATAAACTTGGGTTCAAAATGACCACATCAAAAGTCAACGGATAAGTTTGACAATTAAAAAGTGTGCAAGAATATTTAGATGTGATTGTAATAATTATGAAAAAAATGATTGAGGCTCCAATAANTCAAAATGACCACATCAAAAGTCAACGGATAAGTTTGACAATTAAAAAGTGTGCAAGAATATTTAGATGTGACTGTAATAATTATGAAAAAAATGATTGAGGCTCCAATACATTACTTCTTATCGATCGTCACTCGAAAGAATTTCAAAAGATATCAAGGTTAAGGTCATTCTCATACCTTGAGATCCGACTGCATTCAATCATGCCATTTGAGTAATCAACCATCCATAGCAAAGAAAAAGAAAAAAAAAATCATTAGCAAATCACTTGAACTTATTCAATACAAAGATGCAAATAAATAATTAATTGATATAAACTAAAATAGTTGAAAAACTAAAAAAATAATTCTTAAAAGTAGTTGTTTGCTTGCCTCCATTATAGCTTGAAGTTCACGTGTTACGATATGAAAAGAGCCTCTTTGGAAAATAATAATGGTAAGGATACATAAATCACCCCACCTTAGAGTCCCTCACACTGAGTCCTAAAATTATATAAATAAAATATATATATATATATATATATATATATATATATATATATATATATATATATGAAAATTGTTTAGATACCGCCTTTACTTTTTTAAGGGGTTTGTTGACCTCATTTTGAGGTCATTACTTTTTCTTTAGAATCCTAGGATCTAGCTCTAGGAGTTCCTATTGACTATCTTAGAAAACTAGTATTGACATCCATTTGCTTAGAAATTACAGCCACTTCCTATTTCTCTTGTGATGTCTCGCATTGATGATCTCAAAACTATCATCGTATGGTCGAGTGGTTAAAAACTATCATGTGGAGACTCAAGGAGAAGTTCCCAATAGGATCTCAAGCTCTAGGAAAACCTCTTCAAGATTTTATCATCACACACACATACAAAATGCACAAAATTCACTAAGTTGCACAAGATCGGAATAGAATTAAGCTTAAAGGATGGGTGAAAATGAGAACNTCTCAAAACTATCATCGTATGGTCGAGTGGTTAAAAACTATCATGTGGAGACTCAAGGAGAAGTTCCCAATAAGATCTTAAGCTCTAGGAAAACCTCTTCAGGATTTTATCATCACACACACATACAAAATGCACAAAATTCACTAAGTTGCACAAGATCAGAATAGAATTAAGCTTAAAGGATGGGTGAAAATGAGAACTTCTCCAGATGACCTCCAATGACGAAATGGACTGTGTCAACGCGTCCGGGAAACCAATTTTAGCTAGGAAAGACACTCATATTGCCATAATTTCGCGCACAAGAAAATTGCACGCAAATCGATGGATTCATCAAAACGACCTCCGATGACGAAACGGACCACGCCAACGTGTCTGAAACGCAGAATTACTTAGAAAAGACATCTATTTTGTTATGCTATGACGCACGAATAAAATGTACAAATTAAATTTTTATTTTTGAAATATTAAAAACTTTTATATTTATATTATTAATTATACTATTAATTTTAACACTAAACCCTATTTATCCCCTCACCCGTGCACTTAACCTTCCACTCAATCCCGCGGCTCGATCGAAGCCCTAGCTCCCGCGTTTCCTCCGCCATTCGCGAACAGGCTCGCCCTCCTCTTCCCCCACACGCGGCATTCCTCTACCATTCGCGCACGCGTTTCGCCTCCTCGAGCTCCGCACGACCGAGCGGCTCGCCAGTTGGTGTCCACCTCGTGTCCGACCCTTCTTTTACTCGAGGTTGTATTTCCTCCGCCCTAAATGCATTTCTCATCTCCCTTTACCTGATTCGACCACCAGTGAGGATGGTAGGTGGCTGCTCTTCTCCCCTTTGCCTATAAAATCCTACCTGAAGGAAGATTTTGGGTTGTTGAAAATTTTCTAAGAGAAGGGAGGACTGAAGTTTTCGCTAGTTGTTGTTCGAGGCTTTTAGGAGGAGAGGGCTCTACCGAAGTTCCTTCTCTGCTAGGTTCTTGTGTGTTGGGTGTTTGGAAGCTTGGTGGCTTTTATTTTGTTTTCTTTTAGGAAATCTCAAGCAAGGTATTTATCTCTTCTCTTCTCTAATTTGTTGCCCTGCTCGATGCACATTGGAAATGTTAAAATAGGGAATGCATACATGAGGCTTTGTTTTATCTTAACTGATATTTCGTAATGGCATTGATATCATGTAATGGACCTTTAATACATTTATTGGATCTGATTTAGAAGTTCTATGTTGATTAGTTGAAATAGCAGTTTAGGGAAAGCATGTTTGGATCCATTGTCACATGCAAATCTTCTTCTTACGCTTCTATTATTTCTATATTTGTATGCTGAAAGNCATGTTTGGATCCATTGTCACATGCAAATCTTCTTCTTACGCTTCTATTATTTCTATATTTGTATGCTGAAAATTCTAGTCTTCTTTCTTTTCTCCCGGTTGAATCAATTTATTGTTAAAGGAAGAGTAATTTTAGGGGAAAGGATTGCTGGCATTTCTTTTCTGCTCGAAATGCTTGGGAAGACACAGTTATGAACTCTGAAATGATATTTGCTCATCTAGGATTCATGTTGAAAATGAAATATTGATCTTTTATTATTGTTATTCCTATCCAGATAAATGCTGAAAGTTCTGTACTGATTTTCCCCATTGGATTGGTTTGATTTTGGCTCCTAAGCCGGATTTTAACTGAAAGTTCTGTACGGTTTTGCCCTTGTCCTGGGCTTGGTTTTGCTTCAAAATTGTTCTATTTTTGCCCCTTTCCTGGGCTCGGTTTGGCCTGAGATTTGGGCCCGGTTTTGCCCTGAAATGGTTCAGTTTTTGCCCCTTGTGTTGGGTCTGATTTTGTCTCGTGACAGCTGGGTTTTAGTTACCCATTGGGTTAGGCCTTACTTTTGGGTTGGCCCTGTCTTGAACATATTTGAGGCATGTTTTTTTTGTTGTTTTCTTTGATGTCTTTTACAATTGGAATACATAAACAGCTGAAATTTGGTTTCCAAGACTCTTGGTAGTTGCTTTGAGTCCTGTTTTGCTCCTTATNTAGTTACTCATTGGGTTAGGCCTTACTTTTGGGTTGGCCCTGTCTTGAACATATTTGAGGCATGTTTTTTTTGTTGTTTTCTTTGATGTCTTTTACAATTGGAATACATAAACAGCTGAAATTTGGTTTCCAAGACTCTTGGTAGTTGCTTTGAGTCCTGTTTTGCTCCTTATAGTTGCTGCCCCTCTTTTCGAATCATATATTGGAAGGAATGATGTCTTTTGAGAGCTTTTAAAATTTATTTCATGAAGTCTTACTTTTGTTCCTGGTTTCTTCCTCTGTTCGAAACACCTGCAGCTGGAAATGTGAGATTTTTGAAGCTTTTTGGGCTTGCGTTGTGGCTCTGTGTTGCTTTTCCTGGTCTTGAGCCTTTCGGTTGTGAACTTTCTTTTGTAGGGTTGGGAGCTTATATCTTAAAGGGCTAGTGNTTCCTGGTCTTGAGCCTTTCGGTTGTGAACTTTCTTTTGTAGGGTTGGGAGCTTATATCTTAAAGGGCTAGTAATTTCCCTTGGTTGTCCCTGGTCATGAGTCTCCATGCTGTGATTTCCTGTTGCTTGCTCCTACCCGTGAGCATCCCTATTGTGGTTCCTTTTGTGTCGTTAGTTAGTGGCTTTCCCTCTTTGGCTACCATTACCCGTGAATTGGTAAATATTGTTCTGGGATGGTGGTTTCTCTGACTGCTTCTACCCAAGTGCATCTGATTGGGATTCCCCTTATACTGTGCTCGGTTTTGCTTAAAATTAGGCTCAGTTTGGTGGAAATCATGTTATGTTCTTGGTTCTCTTTTGTTGGGTTTAATTGAGCTGAAATTGTGTCTTGTTTTGTCCCTATGTTGGGCTCGATTTGCTCCCTGTGCTAGGTTCGGTTTGACTGTCATTGGTTTTCCATCTTGTCCCTTTGCTGGCCTCGGTCTACCTTTTTACGGCTCTCTGTTTTATCCTTCTTGTGGGGCTCTGTTTGCCTGAGCTGTTAGGTTGTTGCTCTTCTTGCAGGGCTCGGTTTTAATTGAAGATTCTCCAGATAGCGTACCTCTTGAGATTGTTATTAATAATCAAGTTTGTCATCCTAAAAATTATGATTTCAATATGTGTTTCTACATGGGAATATTTGATATAAGCAGACCAACTCACTATCATGTCTTATTTGATGAAAATGGTTTCAATTCGAATGGTTTATAAGAGCTTGTTCATTCACTCTCTTATGTATATCAAAAGAGTATAATGGCAATATATGTGGTGGCTTCTCATTTACTATTCCTACCCGAGAATACCTGCAGTGGTGGTTTTCCCTTGCTGCCCTTACCCGAGAGCATTAACATGGTTCTTTTATTTTGTTTGGTTGTTCCCTGATTCCCCCTTTGCTGAGAATCTGGTTTAGTGATTTTTGTCTGTTGCCTTTACTCTCGTGAGCATCCTAGCTGATTTCCTTTTGTCTTGTTTGGTTGTTCTCTGTNTTGTTTGGTTGTTCCCTGATTCCCCCTTTGCTGAGAATCTGGTTTAGTGATTTTTGTCTGTTGCCTTTACTCGTGAGCATCCTAGCTGATTTCCTTTTGTCTTGTTTGGTTGTTCTCTGCTACCCCTGACCGTGAGCCTTCACTTGTAGCTCTTTTATGTTAAATATGTTTGATTTGGGGCTTGGCTTTCTCCTCGTTGCCCCTGACCGTGAGCCTTACTGTTGTGATTCCTTGGTTTGTGTCGTGGTTGATTTGGGCTTAGCTTTCTTCTTTACTTTCCCTTAACCGTGAGCCTTACCTTGTGATTTCTTTATATGGCAAATTGCAAGGGTAGTGGTGTTGGGTTGCTCTCTTTATGGTCCCTAGTCGTGAGTNTGGGCTTAGCTTTCTTCTTTACTTTCCCTTAACCGTGAGCCTTACCTTGTGATTTCTTTATATGGCAAATTGGAGGGTAGTGGTGTTGGGTTGCTCTCTTTATGGTCCCTAGTCGTGAGCTTGTTTTGGGGTTGGGCTGCTCTCTTTGTGGTTTCTGGCCATGAGCTTGTTTTGGTGGTTGGGCTGTTCTCTTTCTTGTCCCTACCTGTGGGATTATTTCGGGACTTGGTCGTCCCTCTTGGCTGTCCCTCTCTGTTGCCCCTAGCCTTGAGCACTCATTTGGTTTTATTTGGATAATTTCGCGCTTATATGATATGGAAAGCTTTTGGTTGGAGTTGGAATTGGATGGCTTTAGTGTCTCCAAGATTTTAGGAATTTCGAAAGTTGTCATTAGTGAATTTGCTTGATTTGTGAAATTTGAAGGCTNAGTGTCTCCAAGATTTTAGGAATTTCGAAAGTTGTCATTAGTGAATTTGCTTGATTTGTGAAATTTGAAGGCCTCTACAGCTTGTGTTGAAAAACATGAGATGATATAAATCGGATTCATAAAGAATTTAAAAGGAAAGCTTGTCAAATTGTCATTCATAAAGAAGTTTTGGAAGTTTGACATTAAAATTTTGGAAAACATAAATGCCACACTTGGGTTCAGGCTTGGGTGTGTGAGTACATATAGGTGATGGAGCTGTGGGTGAAATTGTCACATTAGTTTTGGGCCCGTTTCGACCTATTCAAAACAAGATTTGGAATGGATACCCTTCTTAGGTTGATCCATTTATGAAATTCGAGAAAATGATATCCTTCTTGGATTGATTCAAGAATCTTGAGCCCTCCTTTTCAAACCTTTTTGTTACAAGTTTTAAGGGTTGATTCACCCTTCGTCTTTTCGATCATTTAGGTGGATCAGCTCCTCTCTCATCCTCATTTTTANGGTTGATTCACCCTTCGTCTTTTCGATCATTTAGGTGGATCAGCTCCTCTCTCATCCTCATTTTTATTTTTTTTTTTCATTGTTTCTTGATTCTGTTTTCAGTGCTTATGTCTGACACATAAGTGCTCATATATAATATTTTGCTATATATGAAACCATCAAGCAAGGTCGCAAGTAGGTCGGTTTTGTTTTGAGGCTTAGGGCGATGATAACAAAGGCACGCCGACGGTAGAGCAGAATGATATTTTATCCTACGACATCAGAACCAAACCCTGGGATCTGATAAATTATAAGATGACNAACCATCAAGCAAGGTCGCAAGTAGGTCGGTTTTGTTTTGAGGCTTAGGGCGATGATAACAAAGGCACGCCGGTGGTAGAGCAGAATGATATTTTATCCTACGGCATCAGAACCAAACCCTGGGATCTGATAAATTATAAGATGATTGTATCATTCACCTACACAATACTAGTGGGGGACCCGTACCTTCTTAGGTTGTTGGCGGTCCTACGCCCGATGGCGTAATCGACTTGTTGACCACTATACTTTTCAAAACTGATAACATGATAAGAACAAACACAATATTTATAAAAATATTTTCACAACATTGATACAACTTCCTTTTTGTATGCCTGAAATCCATGTGCATGTTAAAATATAAATTTTTAAATGTGATACGTTTGGTTGTCCACTTGTTGATTACCGATACTGCGCGAAAAAGTACCCTCCTAAGTTAGGTTTAGTAGGGCACTCTCCTAGTTGAGTAGTGAGCTTTATACATCTGGGTGACCGATAGTAGTCTTCGACGTCCCTCGGCTATTTGAGCCTGGCCCCGACCCGAGTGCTTGAGTTCCTCTCTTTTTGAATTTTTCGTATGTTTTATTGAAATTTTTGTGCAAAGCACTCGTGTCCCTTTTCTGGGATCTTCCCGAGATTTTGATAATTTTTTTGGAAATGTCATTTGTCAATTTTCCCAAGTTTTTCCGTCATGAGTCATTTGTTGATTTTTACCGAATTTTCCGTCGTGGGTCATTTGTGAATTTTCTCGAGTTTTCCAGGCAATATTTCTCTTATTTATACAGTGTATGCTAGCTCAATTAAAGGAGCAGCAGACTTCCCAAATATACAGGTTTGATTTACAATACAGCATTTTACTCTACAGCATATTGTATTGTTCTTCTTCTATGTCGCACATTCTACTGTTCTTTTCTTTTATAATGCATGTTTTATAGTTCTATTATACACTATACCTTAGTGTAGAAAAATCTAATGATTACATGTACCCTTTAAAAATAATATCAAATCCGACGGTGCTACGACGAGGATCTTGGAGCGAACACCTTGGGCAGCACGACAAGGACACTCAGAAGAGCAACGTTAAAACAAATTCATATCACTAATCACTTTCCTTAATTTAAATAACAACCCATAGGATTTCGAGGTGGTTTGCCTAGCGCAGCGTACTCACATATCACTTTTAGACTTTTGCATAATCCTGTTGTGTTATTATAAGTTCTAACACTTTAGGACTGAGGTTATTGTACGGTACAGTGTAAATCCTCCTATTTTTTTGGGTTATTTANTTAAAACAAATTCATATCACTAATCACTTTCCTTAATTTAAATAACAACCCATAGGATTTCGAGGTGGTTTGTCTAGCGCAGCGTACTCACATATCACTTTTAGACTTTTGCATAACCCTGTTGTGTTATTATAAGTTCTAACACTTTAGGACTGAGGTTATTGTACGGTGCAGTGTAAATCCTCCTATTTTTTTGGGTTATTTGCACGATTAGATATCGTGCGAACATAATTCCTAAATTCTAAATAAATTGTAGGATTAAGCATTGAACAACATCATTTCAAAGATATAAAGCCAAACAATAGGATAGTTGGGAGGTCACCAGAGTTCTCACTGGATCTATGATATCCCCTACTCTGCGCTCCTCTGGATTCCTTAAAATAACTGTTCCAATTTGAGCCACTCCAGTTTGATTTTCCCGTGTCCAATCTTGAAAACCTAAACNACAACATCATTTCAAAGATATAAAGCCAAACAATAGGATAGTTGGGAGGTCACCAGAGTTCTCACTGGATCTGTGATATCCCCTACTCTGCGCTCCTCTGGATTCTTTAAAATAACTGTTCCAATTTGAGTCACTCCAGTTTGATTTTCCCGTGTCCAATCTTGAAAACCTAAATNACCTTTAGATTTAATTGAACTTTCAATTCTATTTAAATCTAATAAATGTGCATGATCATTTACATATGCATGTGTTTGCATAATTTGTAGTGAGATACTCGCACCAAAAAAAAAAACTCATTTTTAATTATAACAACAATAAGTTTATTATAAATGAGAAAAAGAGAAGTTAAATTCAAGCGGAAAGAAAAGCTAATGATCTAAACCAAAAAAGTTTATTAAGAAAAAACATAAAAATTTAATTTCTTGAAAAATAATAGGGGCGATGTAAAGTTACATAATGTACAGGGCCAATAGCTTAAAAGTTCAAGAAAAAATAAACAAATAAAATATTATCCCAATTATACATGCATCTAAATCACCAACCAATTCATTGGATTTTTCACAATTTCCGCAAATCATAAAATAAAACTTTTAAACTAGGCAAAGATAAAGTCACTTTTGATGCAAAATCATAAAACATGCTTTATTCATTCCAAAAGATAATTTAAAAGAATATAAAATGCTACAAGAAGCCTGAGAACCGATACAAATTTTTGCAACAATGAAAAAAACACCTCCAAAATGAAATCGGTACAATCAAATTTTGATAAAGTTTTAATCATGAATGCATCAATTACCAAATAGCTTAGAAGCATGAATACAGGAGAAATCACCAATTGTTGAATTTAGTTCCAATGTTAGCAAAAAGACATTTGTCCCCTGAAAGTTGTGAGCATAACTTGCAAAGCACTTTAAAAACACATATCTAATAGTATACAAAAGCAGTGAGAAAATAGATTAAATTTTATATCATTCTTCAATATTTAAAAATTTTTACAAATTTTAAAGGTCCTGTCTATAGCCCAAGGAGCCAAAATAAGTAATTCCATAAAAATCATCCAAGATCAAGCCTAAAAATGTAAATTTTAACTCAATACACTTTTCCAATAAGAATAATAAGTTCTCAATCTTAATTTCAGTAAAACATTAAAAATCTCATTATAGCATTTCTCGTACTATCTTATTATTAACTCATTCTTCTCGTTCTCCACCACTGCCACTCTTCCCTTCTATCAATCAGGAATAAATGAAATCAGGCAGAATAAAGAGTTTGCTTCTTCGCAATACTGCAAAGAAGGAAATATTACATTTGCACAGATTCTTTCCTTTTAGCTGAATATTTAGATTATGAATATGTATTAATTAAGTTACTTAATTTAGATTATACTGAATATTATGTATCTAAAATAGATTGTACAAACTATTATTTATTGGAATGAAAGCAAAGGAAAAGGCATTCAGCCTATTTGCTCAAAATATTGACATGGTATCAGAGCCTGAATCCTTGAAATTTTAACTTTTGTTATCTTTGGCAGGCATCTTCAATTGCTTCCTCACTGGAGCGCTCGTTCTTGTCTTTGACTTCTCCTGCATCTTCGTCGTCCGCTTTGTTTGAGTTCTGTCGCTGCGATCGACTCCCTTCGATCGGACCTCTAGAGCTGCGCTCTGCGGCATCTTCCCTGGTGCGGCATCTTCTTCGATCGACATCTTCCGAGTTTTTCTCGATCGACTAGTTCGTTCTGCGGCACCTTCGTTCTGTCGCGATCCGCTCGTCCGACATCTTTCGATATTGCGGCTTCGTTCTGCGGCACCTTCGTTCTGCCGCAATCCACACATTCGACATCTTCCGATACTGNGCTTATCCCTCTGGATAGTATATTACTTGTGGCACCGTGTTCATCCATCCAAACTGCTTAATATGTGAGATTCGTTTGGTCTCATCTATTTTTAAATTAAAATGTTACTTTCAAAAATCATATTTACATCAAAACTATTTTCATATTTACAAAAATCATATCCCTTTTTCAAAATTAAAACGGCCGACAGGATCATTTGTCTTATTCTATAAAAATGTCAATTTAGCCCCTATACTCTTTGAATATGGGCTGAACTAGTCCCTAAAGAGGATTATTTCAGCCAAAGCTTGAAGAGTCCAGGGAGAATTTTGACACTTTTATAAACTCCATGACTAAAATGACCCAATATAAATAATCATGGGATCATGATGTGCAACAGCGAATACATGTCCGGCCAACTTTGTGTGTGTTGTATTATGTGAGTTGAGTTTTCTTTTAGGCCCTCTCATACAACCTTTCTGTATCTTTTCCGTATTAATATATACTTGCCCTTGGGCTTTTTTTTCATATATATATATATATATATATATATATATATATATATATTATATCTACCTTGATGCTAAAATTTGCTAACCTTGGAGCGAAAAATCCTTCAGAGTAATTTCACAGAGTCTGTAAACGTCAATGCTAACATTTGCATTTTGCAACTGTAGAGACAGTTTTGAAGCGCAATCCACTGCTTGTAAATTGGTTATGAAGCTTTGTTTCTGCAAGTGAGCTACATATTTATTCAGAGCATGGCAACATGTAGTGTGGTTTTTTATCTTATTTCCGCATTCTTTATCAATACTTCTGGTATCTGGGAAGACAAGCGGACAAACTGTTGGAAAAAAAAAAAAAAAACATAAATGTGCTATTTTAAAAAGTTGAGTACAGTGGACCTAACAAAACTACATGCCATAAAGTGAAGAAATAAAAAGCTAAATATTGTTCTCAAACTATTGATTTTAATGTCTATACTTTACATAAGCTCAATCAAATCAATTTGACAATCAAAGAAAAAAAATTTCTCACACGGACAAAAATATATTGCATCATAAATCAGCTGTCAAAAAAGTTCTGAAGAGTATTAACCCAATGTAATCTTTACCTCCATTGACGTTGCAGTTGGACACGCTTCGAAGAACTTTCGTAGCAGATACTGTGTCGAGTCTACTCGATAACCATCTGAGTACAATGCTTCGACAATCATCAACTCTCGATGCTTTTTCCGTCAAATTATGCATCTTTCCCATCCTCGTTATGCCACTGTCTCTCATCAAAATCTTCTCTGCAGCATCGAAAATAGCATTCTGACATACTTTGCTGCAGCACTCATTCACCGGGTCAACTTTCTTGCAAGCAGCGAGGAGTTTAGAAGAGTCAATAGCACTCTCAACCCCATTGACATCGCCAATGGGGCACAAACCTTCGCTAAGATTTGATGGATAAATTGAACAAATTTGCCGAAGCTCAAAACTGGCTCCCTGACTTCCTAAAATCTGGAGGATATCTGATAGGCAATAGTTTGCATGAGTAGAATCCAGAGCGAGCATCCCCGTCTGCTTGCTTGATTGACCTAAAAGGATAGCGAGCGTAGCATGCAACTGTGGGCAACAAATCACATTGGCCAACAAAGGTGCGAAAGAAGTTAAGCAATCGACGGCAGTGGTTTTCATCAAATCATTGGCGGCGCTGAAGTTTAGCCCACAATGCCCTAGGGAAGCAGAGGAAACCTGATAAAATTTTTGATACAGTGTCTCTCAAAAAAAAAGGACTTTACATACTCAGCGCTCAATTCCTATGTATTAACATATCAGCCACCCAAACTCCATTTTTTAACGTACAAACCATCCGATTCCTATGTTTTCGGAATAGGACAAGTGGTACGTTGGTAAAAATTGAAGTTAAGATGCTTGATATGTTAATACATAGAAATTGGGTAGTAGGTATGTAAATCTCCCTAAAAATAAAGACAGATTTACGTACATACCACTCAATTCATATGTATGTACATATCTAACACCCAAGCTTCAATTTTTACATAATGCCACCTTACCTATACATAAAAATGTGTATTTGACATTTTAAAAGTTAAAATAGTGGCATTTTTATGTGATATGAAGAAAGTAAATTTTAGGTGCTACATATGTAAATACATAAGAATTCTATGGAATGTATGTAAATTTCCCAAAAAAATCTGTAGAAAGACGAATGATTTTCTGCCATCACTACCTGATAGTTTTGGTGTGGTACTGTTCATAAAAGGAGCCAAAGGGGAAGGTGCGAGCAATGGAATAAATGGACGAGGAGAACCATTCGGCGAAACATAAGGAAGGAGAGTATTCTCGTTGTTTGAGTTGGTTGAAACAATGGCATGATTCAGCAGCGAGCTATTAGCAGAAACAAAATCTAATATGCTGAAAATATATTGTAAGCCTGAAAGAACTCAATATTGTTACTAAATATTACAGTGTATAGAGTACAAAATAGTTTATTAAACCGAGTACTAGAAACCAGTGTCAAAGAGCTAAGAAATTGACCAAAGTACCCACAAATGGAAAAATTCAATATGTGCCCTATTATGAAAGCATGTTACAAAATAAAATAGAAGGCATTTACATACATAACGCCCAATTCCTATGTATTTACACAGCTAATGCCTAAACTTTATTTTTTACATTTATACCACCCAAATCTTTCATATCACATAAAAAATATCACTATTTTAACTTTTTGAAAGTGAAATACACTTTTTCAGGCCTAGGTAAGGTGGTACATATGTAAAAATTGAAATTTAGGTGTCAGACATGTAAATACATTGGAATTGAGTGGTATGTATGTAAATCTTACAATAAAATATGTGGTAAACACTGAGAGCTACCTTTTCAAAGAAACTCATTTGTGCGTTCTTCTTCTAAGTTTTTTTTATTAAAAATTATATATTAGTGGTGTTGCAAGAGATTTTGATAGTGGTAAAACTATCTAAATATCTGAACATAGGCAAAATCAGCCAACTTTAAGAGAGATGTAACGCAGTAAGTATCAGAGTGCAGAACCTTTCGAGTAGATGAGATTGAAAAAAAATATGTTGAATTTTAAACGCCCTTACCAAATCATAAGATGTTAATACCAATTCTATGTTAGAATCTTCATGAATTTATAGGAAGCTTGACTGAATTTGTCTTTTGAAAAAAAAAACATAATAAAACAATTTGTCTCTCCAAAATAGCAATATTATACTTTAATGAGTTAATGAAATTGTATGGATTACTTAAAATTATGATATGATATTTATGAGTTTTATCCCGGAAACTTTATGGAAAACTGACAACTTTTTTTTTTTCCCGGGAAAGATGAGCTTAAAACATAAAATATAAGGTTTGAACCTGCGATCTCATAGTGGGGATCTACACCCTCAACTACTATGTCGCGAGTAATTGCATGCAAAAAATGATAACTTCATTAAAAGTTTTAACTGCTTTTCATTAACAGGCTGATAGATAAGCTGAAGCAGTTTAATAAAAGTTTGGGTGATCTGCTACAATGTCTGATATGTAAACAGACAACTAAGTGGAATTACATAATACCTATAGCTGAGTTTATATATATAATCAATCGGTCAATGGGTGTCTACAAATTTGTATAAATTAAAAATAGTTACGAGATTTTAACCATAAAAACCTTTAGATTTAATTGAACTTTCAATTCTATTTAAATCTAATAAATGTGCATGATCATTTACATATGCATGTGTTTGCATAATTTGTAGTGAGATACTCGCACCAAAAAAAAAAACTCATTTTTAATTATAACAACAATAAGTTTATTATAAATGAGAAAAAGAGAAGTTAAATTCAAGCGGAAAGAAAAGCTAATGATCTAAACCAAAAAAGTTTATTAAGAAAAAACATAAAAATTTAATTTCTTGAAAAATAATAGGGGCGATGTAAAGTTACATAATGTACAGGGCCAATAGCTTAAAAGTTCAAGAAAAAATAAACAAATAAAATATTATCCCAATTATACATGCATCTAAATCACCAACCAATTCATTGGATTTTTCACAATTTCCGCAAATCATNTCTAAACCAAAAAAGTTTATTAAGAAAAAACATAAAAATTTAATTTCTTGAAAAATAATAGGGGCGATGTAAGGTTACATAATGTACAGGGCCAATAGCTTAAAAGTTCAAGAAAAAATAAACAAATAAAATATTATCCCAATTATACATGCATCTAAATCACCAACCAATTCATTGGATTTTTCACAATTTCCGCAAATCATAAAAATAAAACTTTTAAACTAGGCAAAGATAAAGTCACTTTTGATGCAAAATCATAAAACATGCTTTATTCATTCCAAAAGATAATTTAAAAGAATATAAAATGCTACAAGAAGCCTGAGAACCGATACAAATTTTTGCAACAATGAAAAAAACACCTCCAAAATGAAATCGGTACAATCAAATTTTGATAAAGTTTTAATCATGAATGCATCAATTACCAAATAGCTTAGAAGCATGAATACAGGAGAAATCACCAATTGTTGAATTTAGTTCCAATGTTAGCAAAAAGACATTTGTCCCCTGAAAGTTGTGAGCATAACTTGCAAAGCACTTTAAAAACACATATCTAATAGTATACAAAAGCAGTGAGAAAATAGATTAAATTTTATATCATTCTTCAATATTTAAAAATTTTTACAAATTTTAAAGGTCCTGTCTATAGCCCAAGGAGCCAAAATAAGTAATTCCATAAAAATCATCCAAGATCAAGCCTAAAAATGTAAATTTTAACTCAATACACTTTTCCAATAAGAATAATAAGTTCTCAATCTTAATTTCAGTAAAACATTAAAAATCTCATTATAGCATTTCTCGTACTATCTTATTATTAACTCATTCTTCTCGTTCTCCACCACTGCCACTCTTCCCTTCTATCAATCAGGAATAAATGAAATCAGGCAGAATAAAGAGTTTCCTTCTTCGCAATACTGCAAAGAAGGAAATATTATATTTGCATAGATTCTTTCCTTTTAGCTGAATAATTAGATTACGAATATGTATTAATTAAGTTACTTAATTTAGATTATACTGAATATTATGTATCTAAAATAGATTGTACAAACTATTATTTATTGGAATGAAAGCAAAGGAAAAGACATTCAGCCTATTTGCTCAAAATATTGACATGGTATCAGAGCCTGAATCCTTGAAATTTTAACTTTTGTTATCTTTGGCAGGCATCTTCAATTGCTTCCTCACCAGAGCGCTCGTTCTTGTCTTTGACTTCTGCTGCATCTTCGTCGTCCGCTTTGTTTGAGTTTTGTCGCTGTGATCGACTCCCTTCGATCGAACCTCTGGAGCTGCATTCTGCGGCATCTTCTCTGGTGCGGCATCTTCTTTGATCGACATCTTCCGAGGTTTTCTTGATCGACTAGTTCGTTCTGCGGCACCTTCGTTCTGTCGCGATCCGCTCGTCCGACATCTTTCGATACTGCGGCTTCGTTCTGCGGCACCTTCGTTCTGCCACAATCCACACATTCGACATCTTCCGATACTACGGCTTCGTTCGTTCTGTGACACCTTCGTTTGATTGACATCTTCCGATACTGCGCCACCTTCGTTCTGCCGCAATCCGCTCGTCCACTCCAAGTTCTATCGCGATCGTCGCTCGCTCTGCCACGATCCACTCGTCCGCTCTGAGCTCTGTCGCGATCGTCGCTCCAAGTTCTGCCGTGATCCGCTCGTCTGTTCGTTCGCTCCTGCCGCGATCCACTCCGTTCTACTGCGATCCACTCCGTTCGATCGTCACGATCGCGACTGCTTCAAGCTTCGTCGCGCTCTTCGATCTTCAACCCTAACCTTTCAAGTTGATTTAGATCAACGATTTGAATTTTATTTATCTTGGATATTTCGATCGACGATCAATCTAGTTAAAATGTCTTTTGAAATCTTAGCTATCAGATTTACAGGAAAGAACTATGTCGCATGGAAATTTCAGCTAAGAATGTTCTTAAAAGGGAAGGAGCTTTGAGGTNCGATCGACGATCAATCTAGTTAAAATGTCTTTTGAAATCTTAGCTATCAGATTTACAGGAAAGAACTATGTCTCATGGAAATTTCAGCTAAGAATGTTCTTAAAAGGGAAGGAGCTTTGAGGCCATATTGATGGTCTTCCCCAGCTCCTACTAAAACAAAAGATCGTGATTAATGGGAAGCAAAGGATGCTCGGATTGTTTCCTGGATTTTTGGATCTATTGAGGCTCATATGATGAACAATTTACGATCATTTCGCACGTCTAATGAAATGAGAGAATGCTTGAAGCGCGTTTATAATCAAAATAATTTTGTGAAACGCTTCCGATTAGAATTTGACATGAGTAATTATAGTCAGGGTAATCTTTCAATCAAACAATATTATTCTGGCTTTTTAAATTTATAGAGCGAATATATTTGTATTATCTATGCTAAAGTGTCAAAAGAGAACTTAGCTAGTCTTCAAGCTATTCATGAAGAACGTCGTCGTGATCAGTTTTTAATGAAACAAAGACCTGAATTTGAAACTGCTCGAGTTGAGTTGCTGAACAGAGATCCGGTTCCGTGTTTGGATGTTTGTTTTGGGCAATTACTGCACAAAGAACAAAGATTGGCGACACAAGCTACTATCAGTACAACGGGTGGATCATCAAAAATAATTAATATGGCATAAGCTGCTAAGACCAAAGGGAAAGGGCCAGTGAAGTGCTACAGCTGCAAGAAATTTGGTCATATTGCACGGAATTGTGAAAAAAAGGTATGTAATTATTGCAAGCAAAAGGAACATACTCTTACGGAGTGCCCAACACAACCCCAAAATCGCAAACCACAAGCCTTTCATGCCACAGTATCCGACAATCTTGCCTCGACTTCTACTGTTGCTGATAATAATCAATCAACTGTCACACCCTATATGGTTCAACAGATAATTCCCTCTGCCTTTTCCGCTCTCGACCTTCATGGGAAAGGTAAAATTATTTCTTCGGTTACTTCTCCTTGGTTTGTTGATTCAGGCGTCACAAATCATATGACTAACACTGCTGAGTTATTGTATAATCAATGATCTTACACTAGTACTCAGCATGTTCAGGTTGCTAATGAAAAAAATATTCCAATTACGACAGTTGGTGATATTAACTCATCCTTCAAACATGTTTTGGTTTCTCCTAAATTATCTACTAACTTACTCTCTGTTGGTCAAATTATGGATAATAACTGTGAAGTATATTTTTCTCGTGATAATTGTATTGTGCAGGATCAGGTGTCGGGGAAGATGATAGCGAAGGGGCCTAAAGTGGGCAAACAGTTTCCATTATAATTTACTATTGCTCAGAATATTTCATTAGCATCTTCAGTTGTTGAGAATAAGGCAAACATCTGGCATAAAATACTAGGCCCTCCAAATGATATGGTGTTGAAGCATTGACATAAAAGTGTTCTTTGTTCTACAGATAAGAATATAACAGTTGACTGTTCTGTTTGTAAACTTAGAAAAAGTAAGGCATTATTTCTTCTTATTTCAAGCAGCCGTGTCAATAAATGTTTTGACATTATTCATAGTGATATTTGGGGAATTAAACCAGTTATTTCACATGCTCAATATAGATATTTTGTGACATTTATTGATGATTACAATTGATTTACTTTGATCTATTTTTTGTGTTCCAAAACAGAAGTATTTACTGTATTTCAAATATTTTTAGCATATGTTGAAACTTAGTTCTTTGCTCGCATTAAAACCTTACGATCTGACAATAGCGGTGAATACATGTCTCATGAGTTTCAAGCATTTCTCCAGAATAAAGAGATTGTTTCACAACGTTCATGTCCCTATACACCGAAACAAAATGGAGTTGTTGAACGAAAAAATCGACATCTATTGGATACCGTGCGTACATTACTGATATAATCTTCTGTTCCAGCTAAATTTTGGACTGAAGCTTTATCCACTGCAGTTTATATCATTAATCGCTTATCATCTCAATAATTGAAGTAAGAGTCTCCCTACTATCGAATTTTTGATAAACACCATAATTATCATATACTACATACTTTTGGATGTGTTTTCTTCATTCATCTACCTGAACATGAACGTCATAAATTGGCAGCTCAATTAGTACGATGTGCCTTTATGGGGTATAGTCATAATCATAAAGGTTTTGTGTGTCGTTATTCAATTAATAGTCGATGACATATTTCTCGAAATGTGATTTTTTTTTAACATGAATATTACTTTCAGCATCACGTGTCCACATCAGATACAGTTATACTTCCACAATTTGATAATTTTGTTGTTGATAAACGGTTCAAGCCAGACATTGTCTATACACGACGTCTGCCTCCATCTTCAATCCTCCCCGACCCTGATCCAGAAATTGCTCCAATAAGTATTTGACGATCAACCCGACGTATTCGTCCTCCAGATAAATATGGGTATTCTGCAATTTTAACTAATAATATTCTTCCTACCTCTTACTTTCAAGCTGCCAAACAGACTTGTTGGGTCAAAGCCATGAAACAGGAACTTCATGCACTTCAAGACAATCACACTTGGGATATTATTTCATGTCCTATAGGTGTTAAACTCATTGGTTGTAAATGGGTTTATTCTCTTAAACTGGCTCTCTTGACAGATATAAGGCAAGATTGGTAGCTCTTGGCAATCGACAAGAATACGGGATTGATTATGACGAAACATTTGCACCGATGGCTAAGATGACAACTGTCCGACTTGTGTTATCTATTGTTGCATCTAAAGGCTGGTTCTTAAAACAGATGGATGTTAAGAACGCATTCTTACATGGGGATCTCAAAGAAGACGTCTATATGACTCCTCCAGGCTTATTTTCTACACCTTCACATGATGTTTGTAAACTCAAACGGTCCCTATACGGTTTGAAACAGGCTCTACGTGCCTAATTTGAAAAGTTTTGCAATACCCTTATTAGCTTCTCTTTTACTCAAAGTCAATATGATTCATCATTATTTTTTGCAAGACTAGCAAGGGAATTGTTTTTTTGTTAGTATATGTTGATGATATTGTCATCACAGGATCTGACAATCAACTGATGTCTCAGCTACAGAAACGTCTTCAGGGTTCTTTTCATACGAAAAATTTAGGGTCATTAACTTATTTCTTAGGACTCGAGTTTCACTCTTCTGCCGCTAGTATTTTTCTTCATCAGCACAACTATACGAAGGGACTCGTTGCTTTGGCTGGTCTTTAAGATGGTCGCTCCACTGATACCCCTTTGGAAGTAAATGTTAAATATCAAAAGAATGATGGTGACTTTCTATCTGAATCATCTCTATATAGACAACTAGTTGGCAGTCTCAATTATCTGACAATTACGCGTTCTGATATTTCTTTTATTGTGCAACAAGTTAGTTAAATTATGCAAGCACCTATGCATCTTCATTTACTGCAGTTTGACGTATTATGCGATATTTGAAAGGTACTTCTCATCGTGGTTTGTTCTTTTCTGCGGATTCTTCTATCACATTAACAGCCTATAGTGATGTCGATTGGGTTGGTTGTTTTGATACACGCTGATCTATTGTTGGATGGTGCATGTTTCTCGGCAACTCCTTAATCTCTTGGAAGAGCAAGAAACAAGATCGAGTGTCTAAGTCATCTACTGAATCAGAATATTGTGTTATGTCCTCTGCTTGTTCTGAGATCATTTGGCATCATGGCGTGCTGGTTGAGCTTGGTTTTCCTCAGCTTGAGTCTACTTCTCTTCATGCAGATAATACTAGTGCTATTCAGATTGTTGTTAATCCNGAGTGTCTAAGTCATCTACTGAATCAGAATATTGTGTTATGTCCTCTGCTTGTTCTGAGATCATTTGGCATCGTGGCGTGCTGGTTGAGCTTGGTTTTCCTCAGCTTGAGTTCTCTTCAAGCAGATAATACTAGTGCTATTCAGATTGTTGTTAATCTCGTCTTTCATGAACGCACGAAACACGTTGAAGTGGACTATCATTCCATTTGAGAAGTCTATGAGGAGGGTGTATCTCTCTTCCTCATATCCCTTCTGATCTTCAAACGGCTGATATATTTACTAAAGANGTCTATGAGGAGGGTGCATCTCTCTTCCTCATATCCCTTCTGATCTTCAAACGGCTGATATATTTACTAAAGCTCTTTCTCGACAGCGACATCAGTTTCTTATCAACAAATTGATGTTTCTTGACCAGCCAGCATCAATTTGAATGGGGATATCAATCAGGAATAAATGAAATCAGGCAAAATAAAGAGTTTCCTTCTTCGCAATACTGCAAAAAAGGAAATATTATATTTGCACAATTTTNAATTTTTTATAAACACCATAATTATCATATACTACATACTTTTGGATGTGTTTTCTTCATTCATCTACCTGATCATGAACGTCATAAATTGGCAGCTCAATCAGTACAACGTGCCTTTATGGGGTATAGTCATAATCATAAAGGTTTTGTGTGTCGTTATTCAATTAATAGTCGATGACATATTTCTCGAAATGTGATTTTTTTTTAACATGAATATTACTTTCAGCATCATGTGTCCACATCAGATACAGTAATACTTTCACAATTTGATAATTTTGCTGCTGATAAACGGTTCAAGCCAGACATTGTCTATACACGACGTCTGCCCCCTTCATCTTCAATCCTCCCCGACCCTGATCCAGAAATTGCTCTAATAAGTATTTGACGATCAACCCGACATATTCGTCCTCCAGATAAATATGGGTATTCTGCAATTTTAACTAATAATATTCTTCCTACCTCTTACTTTCAAGCTGCCAAACAGACTTGTTGGTTCAAAGCCATGAAACAGGAACTTCATGCACTTCAAGACAATCACACTTGGAATATTGTTTCATGTCCTATAGATGTTAAACTCATTGGTTGTAAATGGGTTTATTCTCTTAAACTGGCTCTCTTGACAGATATAAGGCAAGATTGGTAGCTCTTGGCAATCGACAAGAATACGGGATTGATTATGACGAAACATTTGCACCGGTGGCTAAGATGACAACTGTCCGACTTGTGTTATCTATTGCTGCATCTAAAGGCTGGTTCTTAAAACAGATGGATGTTAAGAACGCATTCTTACATGAGGATCTCAAAGAAGACGTCTATATGACTCCTCCAGGCTTATTTTCTACACCTTCACATGATGTTTGTAAACTCAAACGGTCCCTATACGGTTTGAAACAGGCTCTATGTGCCTAATTTGAAAAGTTTTGCATACCCTTATTAGCTTCTCTTTTACTCAAAGTCAATATGATTCATCATTATTTTTTTGCAAGACTAACAAGGGAATTGTTTTGTTGTTAGTATATGTTGATGATATTGTCATCACAGGATCTGACAATCAACTGATGTCTCAGCTATAGAAACGTCTTCAGGGTTCTTTTCATATGAAAAATTTAGGGTCATTAACTTATTTCTTAGGACTCGAGGTTCGCTCTTCTGCCGCTAGTATTTTTCTTCATCAGCACAACTATACGAAGGGACTCATTGCTTTGGCTGGTCTTTAAGATGGTCGCTCCACTGATACCCTTTTGGAAGTAAATGTTAAATATCAAAAGAATGATGGTGACTTTCTATCTGAATCATCTCTATATAAACAACTAGTTGGCAGTCTCAATTATCTGACAATTACGCGTTCTGATATTTCATTTATTGTGCAACAAGTTAGTCAAATTATGCAAGCACCTACGCATCTTCATTTACTGCAGTTTGACGTATTATGCGATATTTGAAAGGTACTTCTCATCGTGGTTTGTTCTTTTCTGCGGATTCTTCTATCACATTAACAGCCTATAGTGATGTCGATTGGGCTGGTTGTTTTGATACACGCTGATCTATTGTTGGATGGTGCATGTTTCTCGGCAACTCCTTAATCTCTTGGAAGAGCAAGAAACAAGATCGAGTGTCTAAGTCATCT
>JXCR01091312.1:133300-155266 GCA_002079205.1 Phalaenopsis hybrid cultivar | reverse complement strand
TTATTATAATTACATTTTGGATAGGATTGGTTGTTCCCCACCTTTGGGTTACTATACCTTGGTTACTATTATTTTAGTTAACGTCAGGGTGATTCTTTAGGCCTGGATTGTAGGAGTTAGAATATGGGTTATTGAACCTATTGGTCATCGCTTTCATAGATTCTACATGCAAAGCATTATGCTAAACGAGTTGTCCATAAAAATTTTCTTCTATTAGTGATGATCCTAATGATGAATTAAACTCTGGATTGTCGAACATCCTGGAAATAATGACTACTTGAGATGTAATAATTGATACTAAGTTTGTATTATGAACGCTAACTTTATAGGATCAACCCTAACTGATAGTCATTGAAAATTATTTGTTGTTAGACATAAGTGAACTCCCTATTGCCACATCTATTATGGACCTAAGAGATCCCACCAGCTAATTATAAAATATTTGAATTATGAGCAATCAGACAAGTCGTGATGGGGATATTTTATAAAAAAATCCTTGAACCTCTCCAAGGCTTCATAAATTAATTTAATCTAATTCGGTAAATGAAGTAATGTCATTCCTAAATTTTGTCATTCTAGATGAATGAAAATATTTTGTTGGAAATTTTTAGGCTAGTTCATTTCATGTGGTGATATAAACCCTAGTGCTAAGTGTCACAATCCGGTCGATAGCTTTGAATTAGCCAAGTTAGAAATTGCAGTCGGATAGTATTAACATTTAAATATCTATCAACAGATTTAGAAACTTCCAATATATAAAAAATTCAATAATAATCTACAAAGTACAATACACAAAAATCAAAACATCCACAAACTATAATATAGTTTGTAAACAACTTCTTAGATCAGAACATAACTGTAAATCACTACTATTAAGAAAATAATGCAAAATGAAACTACAATCACATCATAATATGGTACATATATGTTGTAGTCATCACCTATAAATTAAGGGCCCGTTTGGGGCAGCTTATAAGTGCGGCGGCGTTTTGAAAACGCTGTCTATGTGTTTGTTTTGCACGTTTTTACAGATTATTTGAAAACTGCGTTTAATTTTTTCTATTACACGCAGATCGCGGGGTTATACCAGTGATCTGCGTTTTCGTGCCTCGTCTTACGCCTCTACCCCTCTCTCNGAAAATAATGCAAAATGAAACTACAATCACATCATAATATGGTACATATATGTTGTAGTCATCACCTATAAACTAAAGGTCCGTTTGGGGCAGCTTATAAGTGCGGCGGCGTTTTAAAAACGCCGCCTATGTGTTTGTTTTGCACGTTTTTACAGATTATTTGAAAACTGCGTTTATTTTTTTCTATTACACGCAGATCGCAGGGTTATACCAGTGATCCGCGTTTTTGTGCCTCGTCTTACGCCTTTACCCCTCTCTCACGAACCTTTGCTCTCTGGCTACTCCGCCGCTTCACCTCGCCGTCGTCCACATCGACTCACCGCCGGCCACCCTTCACCTCGCTGTCGTCCACCTCAACTCACCGTCGGCCACCCTTCACCGTCGTCCACCTCGACTCTCCGTGGAGTTAGATTCGTCTCATCCATCTTTCAACTACCCTGATTTCTCGATCTCTACCTGTAATTGGCTTTCTCAGTGCAGAGAAAGGAGAAGGGGATCTATCCCCACCCTTTAACTTTGCTAATTTCTCGATCTCTGTATGGAGATGGAGACGACATTGAATAAGATCGAGAGAGCTCATCGGATGTACCGGGAATTAAAGCATCGAGATGCTCTTGAGCTCTATACGGAGGCGCTAGGGATGGCGAAGAACAAATCTCAGAAGATCGAACTGCATAGCAACTGGGTTGTTTGCTATCTTAAACTCCATGACTTCAAGAAAGTTTTCACAGTACCTTTTTTATTTTTTTTTTCCTGGTTTTGTAGGTTATCTTGAGCTGTTAATGGGAAAAGCGGTTCGTTTTGAACCATTTTTTGGCTTAAATGTTGATTTTTTTTAAAAGAAAGGTAAGAAAAATTTCTGTTTTACATTCTTTAGTTTCAATGGCAGGAAGCTAACTACTGCAATAACATTTTGCAGTTATACATAGCAATCGAAGAATTGCAAATTACAAATCAAGTACCCTCTTTCATCCAATTTTTTAAATTCTCACACAAAGATCAAAGTTCATGATGAAACCCAAACTCATATTTTTCTTTTTTTTATCAAATTCTCAGTGGTACATGTAAATGTATCAGTTTGTTTGTTCAAAAAATCAGCTGAGGGCTAGTTTTGTAAATAGCAATGTTTTGAAGGTTGTGTATGTAACTATCCCTATTTTTTATTAGATGTGTTGGGTGCTTGAGATTCTTGAAGGAATTGATGGAATTTGAGAACAATCTCTGTTGTGTCTTAGAACTTTTCAAAACCTGCATAATAGAAAGGAGAAAAATGNTGTAAATGTATTAGTTTGTTTGTTCAAAAAATCAGCTGAGGGCTAGTTTTGTAAATAGCAATGTTTTGAAGGATGTGTATGTAACTATCCCTAATATTTATTAGATGTGTTGGGTGCTTGAGATGCTTGGAGGAATTGATGGAATTTGAGAACATTTTCTGTTGTGCCTTAGAACTTTTCAAAACCTGCATAATAGAAGGGAGAAAAATGTGTTAAAGACTTCCATAATTTTTGTAAAATATTAGTGTAACATTGTTTCATCCCAGAGGAATTGGTGGAACTTTAGTACAAGATACCTATTTTGTGATTAAAAAAAAGTGATGCTAATGGCGCTAACATAGGTCCTTTCACTAGGCAGTTGTAGATGTAATGAATTTTACCACTGCATATTAGACAACATGAAAAGAAGTGTTTTTTTATTTATTTTTTTACTTCTTGTGTTGGAAGTAAAAATTGAGTTTTTCAATGTCTTTTGATCTTTAGCTCACCTAGGATGATGTCAAAGTCATTTTTTGCAGTGCATTTGAGCTACCATCACAATGGTAGAATGATTGTGGTTGATTGGCAAGCATAGTTTAGTCCTCTAATGGTGGGTGGTGTGCTTGCTATCATCTTATACATCACATATGAAATTGTTTTTGTTGATGAGTAGGGTAACTAAGGATGAGGAATTTCTTTTGAGCTCTTTCTTTTGTGAGAAAAACCTATCATCGTATTTAACATCACTTTCTGCATTATTTGTTTCTATTATGATCAACTAATAGTGGAGATTGCACCCTCTAAGACTAATCTAACATCACTTTCTGCATTATTTGTTTCTATTATGATCAATTATATTTTACTTTTTAGAAGTTAAAATGGTCGTATTTTTATAAGATATGAAAGATTTTGTTAGTGAAAATGTAAAAAGTAAAGAGTAGTTGTTAGATACATAAATACATAGAATTTGGGTGATAGGTATGTAAATGCCCCTTAAGATTTTTACGAGTACATTATCTGCTCTTATGAGTTATATAAATATTATTAAACCTTTTTGCATTTTCATTTCTTGACATTTGAGAAAATAACATTCTGCTACACAGATTATTCATTCAACTAAAAATTTGTTCAAATAAGTTGTTTACAAAAGGCACTAACCAAACAGTTAAACAATTTATTCAGAACAGGGGCAAATTAGTCAATTTTCCAGAATCAGATGTTTTCCAGACGCACTAACCAAACTGCCAGACAGCTTATCCGGATCAGCTGGTCATCAGCAGATTACCAGGATAAGCTGCTTATCAGCAGAAGTTGGATAAGCTGCAGCTGCCCCAAACAGACCCTAAGTCTCTCCCACCAGACATATCAATGTATAGTTTTTTTTCTTTTCTTAAGAGAAACCAATAAATTCAAGAGTAAGTTCATGACTTAATGAACAAAAATAATCATATTATGCATCAGATTATTATGTTAATGTTATGCATGAATGAACAAAAGAAAAGAAGTACATGACTTTATAAAACAGTAAGCTTTTACTTTAAATCTATTCCTTCTAATTTCAATTTAAGTATTTATCATTTTCATCTTTTTTAAGAGTCATATCAAAATTAATATCATACTTGAAAGAAATTTTCAAAATTATACCCTTATGTACTCTCAAAAAATTTGCACACAAATGTACACATTTACCATTTTCTTTATTGTACATGGGTGTGTAGCATCCTCTGTCAGTACCATATGAGGTAATCTGTGTAACTTAAACTTCTTTAAGAGTCATATCAGATTTAACGTCATACCCGAAGGTATTCTCAAAATTATGTCCATAAATACCCTAAAAANTATGATCAATTATATTTTACTTTTTAGAAGTTAAAATGGTCGTATTTTTTATATGATATGAAAGATTTTGTTAGTGAAAATGTAAAAAGTAAAGAGCAGGTGTTAGATACATAAATACATAGAATTTGGGTGATAGGTATGTAAATGCCCCTTAAGATTTTTGCGAGTACATTATCTGCTCTTATGAGTTATATAAATATTATTAAACTTTTTTGCATTTTCATTTCTTGACATTTGAGAAAATAGCATTCTGCTACATAGATTATTCATTCAACTAAAAATTTGTTCAAATAAGTTGTTTACAAAACGCACTAACCAAACAGTTAAACAATTTATTCAGAACAAGGGCAAATTGGTCAATTTTTCAGAATCAGATGTTTTCCAGACGCACTAACCAAACTGTCAGACAGCTTATCCGGATCAGCTGGTCATCAGCAAATTACCAGGATAAGCTGCTTATCAGCAGAAGCTGGATAAGCTGCAGCTGCCCCAAACAGACCCTAAGACTCTCCCACCAGACATCAATGTATAGTTTTTTTCTTTTCTTAAGAGAAACCAATAAATTCAACAAACAAAAATAATCATATTATGCATCAGATTATTATGTTAATATTATGCATGAATGAACAAAAGAAAAGTAGTACATGACTTTATAAAACAGTAAGCTTTTACTTTAAATCTATTCCTTCTAATTTCAATTTAAGTATTTATCATTTTCAGCTTTTTTAAGAGTCATATCAAAATTAATATCATACCCGAAGGAATTTTCAAAATTATACCCTTATGTACTCTCAAAAAATTTGCACACAAATGTACACATTTACCATTTTCTTTATTGTACATGGGTGTGTAGCATCCTCTTTCAGTACCATATGAGGTAATCTGTGTAACTTAAACTTCTTTAAGAGTCATATCAGATTTAACATCATACCCGAAGGTATTCTCAAAATTATGCCCATAAATACCCTAAAATAGTTGCACCTAAATGTAAATATTTACCATTTCCTTTATCGTGTAGAGGTACATAGCATCCCCTGTCAGGTACATAGCTCGCCAAGTAAATGTTAGGATCTTCTATAGGCAATCCCCCAAACTGGTTATTTTGCACCATCTAAATAAATGTGGATTTTAGTTCAAATGAATTGACTTCTGCGGGAGGGGCGTTGATACTTTAGTGAATTTTCTTCTACCAATGGATTGGCAAATTCCTAAGCGGTCTATGCATGACATGAGGTCTTAGTGTGTTGGGTTCTTCCTGAGGTATGTTTGTCATTTCTTCTAACTTGTTTTTAAGTCTTTTTAGTTTTCTAATTTCTTTTACAGT
This sequence comes from Phalaenopsis hybrid cultivar, assembly GCA_002079205.1. Lineage (NCBI taxonomy): Eukaryota > Viridiplantae > Streptophyta > Magnoliopsida > Asparagales > Orchidaceae > Phalaenopsis > Phalaenopsis hybrid cultivar. The sequence continues at coordinate 149,714 of JXCR01091312.1, read as the reverse complement.
TCTTTCAAGTTCAAGATCATAGGGTACTAGTTCCAAAGTTTCAATCATACGCATACACAACTAGAACAGATAGTTAAGTGCCCATAAAGTATAAATATACACAAGTCAAACAAGCAAACTACTAAGAACAAAAAAACTAAGCAGACAAACCTGTTGAGATTAAAAAGTAAGCAAATCACAAAATTTTCACAGTAATTGAAATGCAATAAAAATATGTGCACAAAATTAAAAGTAAAACAAGAAGCACACTGCACACGAAATTTTTGAATTTTTCAAAACATAAAAAATAAAAACTAAATATCAGTTTTCGCATAATAATAAAGTTTTCAAGTCTAAATCCTAACGGTTTGACTAAAATTTTCCTAAATTTAGAAATTCAATGACATTCCATAGCAATAGCATCAAAAATTGGTACAGGACAAATGTTGCGAAGCACTAGTGAATCACGCAAGTATACGTTTCATCCAAGTAGTATACGGATCATACTCAGTATCAATCCCACAATGAAAAAGCAAATTTCCAAAACGAAAACTTCTATCCTATTGGTTTTGAATCTGGCCTGAGTGATTGATGTTTTGATATTTTTGGGAAGTTACCACAAATTTTCGAAATAACATGATCCTAAGCTAACAAGGTCAGAGATTAAAAGAGTTTTCTGATGTTTGAAAAATTCTCCTCTGAACTGGTTCTGTAGGAATATAAGTAAGAATTTGTGATTTGTTTAGTACGTGACAATCAAGAGTAACGTCCTCCTTATCCTCTTTCAAGCGTCTAAAAAGGTTCGGCTATCAAATAGGTTTAGTTGCCTAAATCCAATGAATAGACTATGTTGCCATTTCTCCCTAAATAATTCCACTAATCTAGAGGCAATATCTATATTCCCCTAAATTATTGTGGTTTAACCTAGTTTTTCCTCTAAAGATTCTTTCGAATCTCGAAGTGCACAATATATTTTAACAACCCAGTTAGTCATGATGAATGTAAATGAAGAATAGAAGGTTAAAACACCATCCAATATGAATTCAGTGAAAATCACGCAAGAAAATCCAAACTTAATATTCCTACATCACCAATTCAAAGGAGAAAGACTATTTTACTTGCTAACCATGCTTGAGAATAATAACATCTATATTTCATTAAAAGGAAATAGAAAAGACGAGTTTAACGAATAAAACCTAATAAATAAACTCAAAGATTTGTGAATTTATCTCCAGTTCTCTAGTTGAAAATGCTAATGTACAAGACACAGTTACACACAAAGGATGCCTCCTAATTACATAGAGAAGATATATAAGTAAAAGTAGATATGTATTTTCTTTTAGAGTGAACTATCAGAGTTTCCCCTAACATCCTGACCTCACAAATAGCAATACAAATCTGTATATTCATCTTAAGTTGCTCATATGAAGCTTAACTAACATAAAATTAATATGAATCATAAAATCCAATTATCTATTCAATTAAATTATCTTGTTTTAATTTGCATTTCTATGAATACAAAGTTTCTAACTTATGTTAGAGAAATCATTGATCCTTTATCTTAGGTTACTCATATGAAGCCTAAGTATCATAAAATTAATATAAACCATAAATTCCAGTTATATATTCAGTTAAATCATCTAGTTTCAATTTACATTTCTATGAATACAAAGTTTCAAACTTATGTTGGAGAAATCATTGATCCTTTAACCTTAAGAAGAAGAATTGACACCAATCTTTTTAATTAGAGCTTCAACTCAAGCTTCTCTCCAAATCCTTAAGAAAAAAATTCACTTTCTAGTATGAAACTTTCTTTTTTTTTTCTCTTTTCGGTTTCCCTTCTTCTATTTTTACGAGATCTGATTTAGCACTTATAATGAATTTGAATCCCAAAACTCTTTGTAAATTGAATTTTATTAGTGTTAAACATATTCATCACAAAACATTTTGAACAACTTTTATCCGTAAAACCTTTGGTTTATATGTTCTCTTTACTGATATTTACCCTAGTTTTATCTACCCATTTCGTTGGCTTTATTTCTATATGTTCAAATCTCCTAAATATATTTTCAATTACAATATCATCGATAAATGTCACTCAAACCATCTCAAAATATAATATTTCTTTAATTATTATATTAAATGGATGGTTAGAACGAAATATAATAAACATAAAAATTTGTCCATCCCACATTATTTCACTACCGATATGCTTATCTTAGTACTTATGGTATTAAAAAACCTTGAACAATGAATTATCAATCAATAAAAATGCATTAACTAAAGGTCCATTTGGGGCGGCCGTAGTTGTTTAAAGAATCAATTGTGAATTTGCTGCAGAAGAAACCGATGTTCAAAAAACTGTAATAGCTATTACTGTTTATTTATTTTTCAAAAGTCTACTCGCGGTTTTCTGGCACCCACCGCACTTAACATAATCAAGTTGTAAAACACAACTTTTCCACCACAAGTTCCTAAGAAAGCAAGTAAACAATTATTTCTCCAAACGGCCCAGCGGTGCGACACCGCCACCCATCCCCCAAAAGCACCCTAAATGATCCATAGAAACAACACAATCTCCACATTATAGATCCTTGAAGGGTATATGCCTCATGCTCCTAACAATAAAGGCCCTAATAAAAATTTTAGACAGGTTTTCTTAGCATCTAATATATTAGCATTAATGATAAAAATAAGCAGAACATGGAATGCACCATCATATGAATTATAAAACAAGAATGTAAAGCATATAGTTTAAAATAATGTAGGCAATCACATAAATAGCACCTAATTCATATTTATTTACATATCTAACACCTAAACTTTGCTTTTTTAGATTTCTACCACCCAGATCTTTCATAGCACAACAAAATACAATACTTTTAACTTTTAACAAGTGAAAAGCACATTTTCATGCATAACTAATGTGGCATGTAAAAATTGAAGTTTAGTTTTTAGATATGTAAATACATAGGAATGGAGTGGTATGTTTGTATATCTTCCAATAAAGTATCACGCTACACAAAATGCCATGTAAAAATTGAATGTAAAGCATATAGTTTAAAATAATGTAGGCAATCACATAAATAACACCTAATTCATATTTATTTACATATCTAACACCTAAACTTTGCTTTTTTAGATTTCTACCACCCAGATCTTTCATAGCACAACAAAATACAATACTTTTAACTTTTCAAAAGTGAAAAGCACATTTTCATGGATAACTAAGGTGGCATGTAAAAATTGAAGTTTAGTTGTTGGATATGTAAATACATAGGAATGGAGTGGTATGTTTGTATATCTTCCAATAATGTATCACGCTACACAAAATGCTAGCTAAAAAGGTTTGTTATGTGGGATATATCCAACACTGTAAGTGCTCCCTACCTTCTAATTGTGTAGAAGCTTCTTCATATTATTCTCCCTCAAATTTTCCTTTTCTTTGATAGTATACGTTCCAAGCCTCAAATCCACACCATGCCAAGTAAAATTTTATATTGTGAGTCATTAGTTACATTAAAACCAAAACATAAATTACGCTTTGAAACCACGAGCGGGGCTACAGAATCAAAATTCTTATAGGGTCTTTTTTTTTCTTTTGCACTGATACAGAACCATGAACCATCAAATACTATTATCCGTTGAACTCATGGCCAGTTTTTTTTCTTACTTACATGAACTCAAATTCTAATAAATTCAGTAAAACTTTGATGAAGTTTGATTGAGGTAGAATCCACTTAACATTTTGTTGTTCGTACTAACCCATTATTGTTCTTCTCATCTATGGAAATGATTCAATAGTCAAATATGTTGAAAGAACTTGATCAACAAATCAGCTGATTAGTGGTTCAAGTAAAACAAACCATAGACTACCCAAAAAAATGACCAAGCAACCTTATTTTTCTGACAACTTTTTTTGTAGTCAAAATTTGATAAGAAAACTAATTTAGACCTTTGTTTTATGGCTTCTAAGAGCACAATTAAAGGAAAAATATAGCAAATCTTTTACCCTAACACTCGGTTCCATCATGTAATACTCAAGTGAAACAAAAAACTGCTCGCTGATTTTAAGTTCCAATAGGCTCAATCTGAAAGTCCTTTTTGCAAATCATTATTTATCTAAGCCTAGCAATGAGATCACAAAAAACATCAACATTGGAGCAAGATGAATCAACCACTAACCCCCAACTACTAAATCATATCCATATCCTAAAAATTAGAGAAATAAAGCTCATAATGAGTCATTCAAGTAAAAGTATTACTACTAACGCAATTATCTTAATATGAAACCAACTTAATATCCTAAAAATTAGAGAAATAAAGCTCATAATGAGTCATTCAAGTAAAAGTATTACTACTAACGCAATTATCTTAATATGAAACCAACTTAAAAAGCTTAAGTCTACAAGTTGGGATATTTTTTTCATTGGTATTTAAAACAGCCCTTCCTAATTTGCGTTTTTCGTAAGAACAGGCCAAACACCAGCAACGCACTAGCACAAAACAAATAAACTTTTCATATTATGNCAGGACAAATGTTGCGAAGCACTAGTGAATCACGCAAGTATACGTTTCATCCAAGTAGTATACGGATCATACCCAATATCAATGCCACAATGAAAAAGCAAATTTCCAAAACGAAAACTTCTAGCCTATTGGTTTTGAATCTGGCCTGAGTGATTGATGTTTTGATATTTTTGGGAAGTTACAACAAATTTTCGAAATAACATGATCCTAAGCTAACAAGGTCAGAGATTAAAAGAGTTTTCTGATGTTTGAAAAATTCTCCTCTGAACTGGTTCTGTAGGAATATAAGTAAGAATTTGTGATTTGTTTAGTACGTGACAATCAAGAGTAACGTCCTCCTTATCCTCTTTCAAGCGTCTAAAAAGGTTCGGCTATCAAATAGGTTTAGTTGCCTAAATCCGATGAATAGACTATGTTGCCATTTCTCCCTAAACAATTCCACTAATCTAGAAGCAATATCTATATTCCCCTAAATTATTGTGGTTTAACCTAGTTTTTCCTCTAAAGATTCTTTCGAATCTCGAAGTGCACAATATATTTTAACAACCCAGTTAGTCATGATGAATGTAAATGAAGAATAGAAGGTTAAAACACCATCCAATATGAATTCAGTGAAAATCACGCAAGAAAATCCAAACTTAATATTCCTACATCACCAATTCAAAGGAGAAAGACTATTTTACTTGCTAACCATGCTTGAGAATAATAACATCTATATTTCATTAAAAGCAAATAGAAAAGACGAGTTTAACGAATAAAACCTAATAAATAAACTCAAAGATTTGTGAATTTATCTCTAGTTCTCTAGTTGAAAATGCTAATGTACAAGACACAGTTACACACAAAGGATGCCTCCTAATTACATAGAGAAGATATATAAGTAAAAGTAGATATGTATTTTCTTTCAGAGTGAACTATCAGAGTTTCCCCTAACATCCTGACCTCACAAATAGCAATACAAATCTGTATATTCATCTTAAGTTGCTCATATGAAGCTTAACTAACATAAAATTAATATGAATCATAAAATCCAATTATCTATTCAATTAAATTATCTTGTTTTAATTTGCATTTCTATGAATACAAAGTTTCTAACTTATGTTAGAGAAATCATTGATCCTTTATCTTAAGTTACTCATATGAAACCTAAGTATCATAAAATTAATATAAACCATAAATTCCAGTTATATATTCAGTTAAATCATCTAGTTTCAATTTACATTTCTATGAATACAAAGTTTCATACTTATGTTGGAGAAATCATTGATCCTTTAACCTTAAGAAGAAGAATTGACACCAATCTTTTTAATTAGAGCTTCAACTCAAGCTTCTCTTCAAATCCTTAAGAAAAAAATTCACTTTCTAGTATAAAACTTTCTTTTTTTTTTCTCTTTTTGATTTCCCTTCTTCTATTTTTACGAGATCTGATTTAGCACTTATAATGAATTTGAATCCCAAAACTCTTTGTAAATTGAATTTTATTAGTGTTAAACATATTCATCACAAAACATTTTGAACAACTTCTATCCGTAAAACCTTTGGTTTATGCGTTCTCTTTACTGATATTTACCCTAGTTTTATCTACCCATTTCGTTGGCTTTATTTCTATATGTTCAAATCTCCTAAATATATTTTCAATTACAATATCATCGATAAATGTCACTCAAACCATCTCAAAATATAATATTCCTTTAATTATTATATTAAATGGATGGTTAGAACGAAATATAATAAACATAAAAATTTGTCCATCCCACATTATTTCACTACCGACATGCTTATCTTAGTTCTTATGGTATTAAAAAACCTTGAACAATGAATTATCAATCAATAAAAATGCATTAACTAAAGGTCCATTTGGGGCGGCCGTAGTTGTTTAAAGAATCAATTGTGAATTTGCTGCAGAAGAAACCGATGTTCAAAAAACTGTAATAGCTATTACTGTTTATTTATTTTTCAAAAGTCTACTCGCGGTNAATCTCCTAAATATATTTTCAATTACAATATCATCGATAAATGTCACTCAAACCATCTCAAAATATAATATTCCTTTAATTATTATATTAAATGGATGGTTAGAACGAAATATAATAAACATAAAAATTTGTCCATCCCACATTATTTCACTACCGACATGCTTATCTTAGTTCTTATGGTATTAAAAAACCTTGAACAATGAATTATCAATCAATAAAAATGCATTAACTAAAGGTCCATTTGGGGCGGCCGTAGTTGTTTAAAGAATCAATTGTGAATTTGCTGCAGAAGAAACCGATATTCAAAAAACTGCAATAGCTATTTCTGTTTATTTATTTTTCAAAAGTCTACTCGCGGCTTTCTGGCACCCACCGCACTTAACATAATCAAGTTGTAAAACACAACTTTTCCACCACAAGTTCCTAAGAAAGCAAGTAAACAATTATTTCTCCAAACGGCCCAGCGGTGCGACACCGCCACCCCTCCCCCAAAAGCACCCTAAATGATCCATAGAAACAACACAATCTCCACATTATAGATCCTTGAAGGGTATATGCCTCATGCTCCTAACAATAAAGGCCCTAATAAAAANACTTTTCCACCACAAGTTCCTAAGAAAGCAAGTAAACAATTATTTCTCCAAACGGCCCAGCGGTGCGACACCACCACCCCTCCCCCAAAAGCACCCTAAATGATCCATAGAAACAACACAATCTCCATATTATAGATCCTTGAAGGGTATATGCCTCATGCTCCTAACAATAAAGGCCCTAATAAAAGTTTTAGACAGGTTTTCTTAGCATCTAATATATTAGCATTAATGATAAAAATAAGCAGAACATGGAATGCACCATCATATGAATTATAAAACAAGAATGTAAAGCATATAGTTTAAAATAATGTAGGCAATCACATAAATAGCACCTAATTCATATTTATTTACATATCTAACACCTAAACTTTGCTTTTTTAGATTCTACCACCCAGATCTTTCGTAGCACAACAAAATACAATACTTTTAACTTTTAAAAAGTGAAAAGCACATTTTCATGCATAACTAATGTGGCATGTAAAAATTGAAGTTTAGTTTTTAGATATGTAAAAACATAGGAATGGAGTGGTATGTTTGTATATCTTCCAATAAAGTATCACGCTACACAAAATGCCATGTAAAAATTGAATGTAAAGCATATAGTTTAAAATAATGTAGGCAATCACATAAATAACACCTAATTCATATTTATTTACATATCTAACACCTAAACTTTGCTTTTTTAGATTTCTACCACCCAGATCTTTCATAGCACAACAAAATACAATACTTTTAACTTTTCAAAAGTGAAAAGCACATTTTCATGGATAACTAAGGTGGCATGTAAAAATTGAAGTTTAGTTGTTGGATATGTAAATACATAGGAATGGAGTGGTATGTTTGTATATCTTCCAATAATGTATCACGCTACACAAAATGCTAGCTAAAAAGGTTTGTTATGTGGGATATATCCAACACTGTAAGTGCTCCCTACCTTCTAATTGTGTAGAAGCTTCTTCATATTATTCTCCCTCAAATTTTCCTTTTCTTTGATAGTATACGTTCCAAGCCTCAAATCCACACCATGCCAAGTAAAATTTTATATTGTGAGTCATTAGTTACATTAAAACCAAAACATAAATTACGCTTTGAAACCACGAGCGGGGCTACAGAATCAAAATTCTTATAGGGTCTTTTTTTTTCTTTTGCACTGATACAGAACCATGAACCATCAAATACTATTATCCGTTGAACTCATGGCCAGTTTTTTTTCTTACTTACATGAACTCAAATTCTAATAAATTCAGTAAAACTTTGATGAAGTTTGATTGAGGTAGAATCCACTTAACATTTTGTTGTTCGTACTAACCCATTATTGTTCTTCTCATCTATGGAAATGATTCAATAGTCAAATATGTTGAAAGAACTTGATCAAAAAATCAGCTGATTAGTGGTTCAAGTAAAACAAACCATAGACTGCCCAAAAAAATGACCAACCAACCTTATTTTTCTGACAACTTTTTTTGCAGTCAAAATTTGATAAGAAAACTAATTTAGACCTTTGTTTTATGGCTTTTAAGAGCACAACTAAAGGAAAAATATAGCAAATCTTTTACCCTAACACTCGATTCCATCATGTAATACTCAAGTGAAACAAAAAACTGCTCGCTGATTTTAAGTTCCAATAGGCTCAATCTGAAAGTCCTTTTTGCAAATCATTATTTATCTAAGCCTAGCAATGAGATCACAAAAAACATCAACATTGGAGCAAGATGAATCAACCACTAACCCCCAACTACTAAATCATATCCATATCCTAAAAATTAGAGAAATAAAGCTCATAATGAGTCATTCAAGTAAAAGTATTACTACTAACGCAATTATCTTAATATGAAACCAACTTAAAAAGCTTAAGTCTACAAGTTGGGATATTTTTTTCATTGGTATTTAAAACAGCCCTTCCTAATTTGCGTTTTTCGTAAGAACAGGCCAAACACCAGCAACGCACTAGCACAAAACAAATAAACTTTTCATATTATTNACCCACTCCAGATTTCTAAAAATAAATAAGCTTTAACCAAAACATATCTCAAAAACAATACAAAAAAAAAAAGTCAGATATGAAACACCAGATTGAGAAAAAATAAGCAAAATAATACTCACATAAAAAAATGAAAACAAGGAAAAGCGTGCGTCTTCCCATTTCAACTACAAATTTCAGAAGAAGAAGGAGAACTTCAGCGGTAACAGCATGGCTATTTGGCAGAGGTAGAGAGGAGGTTATGGGTGTATCATTTAGTACGAAAGGTGGGGAAGTTGAAGGCACAAGCCTTCTCTCATTTCACAAACGTAAAAGCTCTGGAAGAGAGAGAGAGAGAGAGAGAGAGAGAGAGAGAGTGGTGTATCATGAATGCCGGGGTCCTGTAGTTTCTAATTTATTTAAAAATATATTAATATTTTTTTAAAGTAAGAAAAAAAGTAAATATATATAAAATATTGTGAGGAGATATTTGAATATTTTATATAAATAAATGTGAAAAATTAAATAGTATATATTTAAATATTAAAAAAATTTGTTAAGTCATAAATTTTACTTTCAGTATTTGCAGCTCTGATTTATGTGATCTATCGACATGGAATACTCCCCATGAAGCTTTCTTTTAGTGTCATTAAAATTATTTTGGAAGAAATATGATTTTAGTTATTTTTATTACTTGCTTAATAAAAAAATTTCATCTTGTTCACAAAAGTTTTCATTTTTTTTGTTATTATTTAGAATCATTCCGTGTCATATTTAATTTATTTGTCTTATTTTCTGCCTTTTTTTTTTAAATGACTATGTTTGATTTAAAATGAATTGAAAANTTTTAGTGTCATTAAAATTATTTTGGAAGAAATATGATTTTAGTTATTTTTATTACTTGCTTAATAAAAAAAATCCATCGTATTCACAAAAGATTTCATTTTTTTTGTTATTATTTAGGATCATTTAGTGTCATATTTAATTTGTTTGTCTTATTTTCTGCCTTATTTTTAAAATGACTATGTTTGATTTAAAATGAATTGAAAGTTTTAATATAATTTATTTATATATGCTCTATAATTATATAACAATGTGAATTCAATTATGAAACANTTTAATATAATTTATTTATATATGCTCTATAATTATATAACAATGTGAATTCAATTATGAAACATTTTTTTTTATTTTTTATTAGAATATAATATTTTATTTTTATTGAATAGAACATGGTAAAATAAATATCCAGCTATATTTTCGTAACTAATCATTTTTTCAAAGCTCTTCATCGAGCAGTTTTAACGTTGTAGCATATTAAACTTAAGGTGTGTTTGTTTTCGGCGGTGGCTGTAAAAAAGTTTGTTGTAGAAGCTGTTGTTGCAAATCTGTTGTTCAAAAGCTGGTATTTCAGAAGCAATTGGTATGTTAGAAAAACATAGTCTTACAAGTGTTATATATCGACATAATGACTGTAATGCCCTCAATATAGAGACACAGTTTTGAAAAGTTTATTGTAAAAGCTGCTGTTTAAAATATTTGGAAAACACAGTTTTGAAAGTATTGTCTGTGGGGTAAATACAATCACAATTTATCAAGTTATTTTCACTCACAACAGCATAAGATAAATTGTGGTGAATATTAACTGAATCAAAAGAAGATTCAAATAATATATAATATTGGTCAAAAAGATGAGTTTGTTTATAAAATTAAAATCTATCAGTTTATAGTTTGACACCTTTCAAAGTACATTAACATCATCAAAACAAATACAACGTCAGTCATAACGAAAGTAACGCTACAATCACAAAAACAAACAAAAATAATCTTTTCACAAGAAACTCCAACACTTTCACAACATTTCTCATTGTATCATCAACATTATATATTTTTTCATCAACTGGCTTCTCTATTGCCTCCCTCGATCCATCAACCCATTGAAAGAACTTGCAATCTATGTTTGTTAAAGTTTTTTGACATTTGTAGAATTTTTTGTCTACATTGTCACCTCTTTGAGTACTATAAACAATGCACAGTACATTGCAATAACGGAAAACCTTCCAATGTTTGATTCCCTTAGAAGTTGTCAGGTTGTTAGAGCTCATGTTCGATGATGTAGTCCTGTACATAGATTCAACAAGAGAAATTTACATACTTAGCACATAGTTCATATGTATTAAATAGCCATCATAGCATAAATATTGTCATTCTCATTAAACGACTACATCATAAATAGTGATCGTTGTTAATAAGGTTAGTCATACCAATCAATTGGAAGCATAAAACTGCAGGTTGCAGCTATCAAAGTTGCTTCCATCCGATGCAGAAGTGTTAATGCTTTATGCACCTTTAAACAATCATATGAATCAACAATTGTCGTAGCCACGAGAAGTATTCAACGCAAGTCAAAGTGAAATACTCGAATCATACAAATTATGACTGATAAGTTTAACTGAAGAAACTCAAAACAGAAACTACAAAGTAATACTGGAACAAATATAAGATATCCACACAAAAAAACACATAATAATGAAAAGGCATTAAAATAAATGAGCTCGGTAACTTACCTAATGAAAAAGGCATTAAAAATTCCTCTAAATACTATAATTTTTTTAGCACAAAAAATATTTACAAGTATGGCTAAATTTTAATGCAATGGGTGGAGAACATCATAACTCAACCGATAACCTAACCAAAATGGGAAAGATCAGTAAAAATTTGAGCAAATCTGAAATAAAAAATGAAACAACAGAAGATAACAATTGGTTGAAACTAAAGATTCTAATGGGTATAAAGATCTCAAAATAGGAAAATATAAACTACGAAGAAAAATACCAACACAGCAAAAATAAAAAAACAGCAAATACAACAACAAATAAGTACCAACAATAATTGTGAGTATTGAATTACCAAGCAACTATAACAACAACCATAGCAACTGTTATCTAAACTACAAAACTGCATAACTACAAGCTTTTTTGGATTATAACAACAATCATAGCAGCTGTCAACTGAACTGCCAAATCAACAAAGAAAATAAGATAGTAATAACACAATACCCTCACCAAGGGATTAACCACCTCAATCACATAAGAACATGCTTCCTTGTATAATTACATAAATCCATGTGTGAATTGCATGTGCTAGATATGATATGAATTGAATTTGTAGGTGGTAGGTATGAATTGAACTGCTGATTGAATTTCATTGGCAACATTGAAATGCATGAATTGAATTACATATCTAGCACCTATACTTGCAAAAAATTTCCACAATGAAGCTTCTTCTACATGCCACCCATTTCTTATATTGTAGCTCAACTGAATTCTAATTCAATTGCCAAAGCATCTGTAGAAGTAATCAATTCGTAAAACAGAAAGAAAACTCATCAGTATAGTAGTTAGAGGAGATAATGAAGCAAGAAACGTGTTGGCGTACAAGATCAACAAAGGCAAGTCAACCTAAATTAAAATCATTAATAAATTTTGCATATGTTAAGTAAAAAGTATTTTTTTTCCATCAACACTCAACTGTATATCAAGCCACCAGNTTCAAAGTACATTAACATCATCAAAACAAATACAACGTCAGTCATAACGAAAGTAACGCTACAATCACAAAATTAAATAAAAATAATCTTTTCACAAGAAACTCCAACACTTTCACAACATTTCTCATTATATCATCAACATTATATATATTTTCATCAACTGTCTCCTTTATTGCCTCCCTCGATCCATCAACCCATTGAAAGAACTTGCAATCTCTGTTTGTTAAACTTTTTTGACATTTGTAGAATTTTTGGTCTGCATTGTCACCTCTTTGAGCACTGTAAACAATGCACAGTGTATTGCAATAACGGAAAACCTTCCAATGTTTGATTCCCCTAGAGGTCGTCAGGTTGTTAGAGCTCATGTTTGATGATGTAGTCCTGTACATAGATTCAACAAGAGAAATTTACATACTTAGCACATAGTTCATATGTATTAAATAGCCATCATAGCATAAATATTGTCATTCTCATTAAACGACTACATCATAAATAGTGATCGTTGTTAATAAGGTTAGCCATACCAATCAATTGGAAGCATAAAATGGCAGGTTGCAGCTATCGGAGTTTCTTCCATCCGATGCAGAAGTGTTAATGCTTTTTGCACCTTTAGACAATCATATGAATCAACAATTATCGTAGCCACGAGAAGTATTCAATGCAAGTCAAAGTGAAATAATCGAATCATACAAATTATGACTGATAAGTTTAATTGAAGAAACTCGAAACAGAAACTACAAAGCGATACTAAAACAAATCTAAGATATCCACACAAAAAAACACACAATAATGAAAAAGCATTAAAATAAATGACCTCAGTAACTTACCTAATGAAAGAGGCATTAAAAATCCCTCTAAATACTATAATTTTCTTAGCATAAAAAATATTTACAAGTATGGCTGAATTTTAATGTAATGGGTGGAGAACATCATAGCTCAACCGATAACCTGACCAAAATGGGAAAGATCAGTAAAAATCTGAGCAAATCAGCAAATCCGAAATAAAAAAATGAAACAACAGAAGATAACAATTGATTGAAACTAAAGATTCTAATGGGTATAAAGATCCCAAAATAAGAAAATATAAACTGCGAAGAAAAATACCAACACAGCAAAAATCAAAAAACAACAAATACAACAACAAATAAGTACCAACAATAATTGTGAGTATTGAATTACCAAGCAACTATAACAACAACCAAAGCAACTGTTATCTAAACTGCAAAAGTGCATAACTACAAGGTTTTTTGGATTATAACAACAATCATAGCAGCTGTCAACTGAATTTCCAAAACAACAAAGAAAATAAGATAGTAATACGCAGCACCCTCACCAAGGGATTAACCCCCTTAATCACATAAGAACATGCTTCCTTGTATAATTACATAAATCCATGTGTGAATTGCATGTGCTAGATATGATATGAATTGAATTTGTAGGTGGTAGGTATGAATTGAACTGTTAATTGAAATTCCTTACCAACATTTAAATGCATGAATTGAATTACATATCTAGCACCTATACTTGCAAAAAATTTCCACAATCAAGCTTCTTCTACATGCCACCCATTTCTTATATTGTAGTTCAACTGAATTCTAATTCAATTGCCAAAGCATCTGTAGAAGTAATCAATTCGTAAAACAGAAAGAAAACTCATCAGTATAGTAGTTAGAGGAGATAATGAAGCAAGAAACGTGTTGGCGTACAAGATCAACAAAGGCAAGTCAACCTAAATTAAAATCATCAATGAATTCTGTATGTTAAGTAAAAAGTATTTTTTTTCCATCAACACTCAACTGTATATTAAGCCACCAGCAATAACAGTAACATGTAAGTTCTACCACCAACAAAAATAACATTGTAGACATTTTTACTGTTACATATTTTTACCACTTTATGCGAAGTTCAAGAATTAAAAGAAAATCCACCAAATTCTCCTTAAACAACAAAGAAAATACAACCAGTTTGTAAAAGGTCAGATTAGTGTGCATATACAATTCAAGCTTTACATAAATAAGAAAATCAATAGCTACTTCCGATTTCTCATGTTGATCACATTGATATATTAAATATGTATTGAAGAACACAAATACATATTCGAGAATGGTTGTTATTCACAAAGAAACACATCATCCGCTAACTAGACAATCAGTGATTGCTTCACGTAACGCGTTGATACCGCTTCTAGGTGAAAAAACACACTGGGGGCTCACGCAAGTGCACGTGTCATATCAGTAATATCAAATTTTAGAGTTCAGAATGTCAATCCCACAGAGAACGAGGTAATCCTTGTTAGGAAAAGTTCTAGCCTACTGATTTTAGTCCTAAATTTGGGTTTTGGTAGAGTCCTACAAAGTAATCCTAATGTTTCATGAACAATTTAAAAAATAAAGTCCTACAAAAGTAATCTTATATTATTATAGTTATATTGAAAGTATCAAATACTTAGTAACTCTTCCTTTAAATGAGTTAAGAAGATTTCATGAAATTGAGAATTGCAAGTAGAAAGTTTTAGTGAGAAATAGGAGCAATAATCTTCTTTATTCTCTCCCAAGTGCATAAAAAGGCTTGGTTAAAAATGACTTTATTCCCATAAATTCTATATTTAACCCATCAAAGCATATTTCCCTAATATTTGCATATCCCCATATGTCATATCCACCTATACCACTTGGGTTAATGTGAAAAACCTAGGTTATTCTACCATAGACTTTCCCAAGTCCTATGGTTCATAGTATATTTTAACAATTCATTTGGTCATAATGAAAAGTAAATTAAACCCTGAAGGTTTTTCATCACCATAGAAAGTAATCAAAATACTAGACAACTGTCATTAATTGCTCCTGGCAGTTTCTGACACCTAGGAGTTTAGGGCTATCAAAACGGCTCGTTGTTCGCGAACANATCTTGCCCCAACATTTAACATCTTATGGCTACATGATTAGGGTTGTCAAAACGACTCTTTGTTCGTGAACAGCTCGTGTTCGACTAGCTAAGCAAACGAGCCGAACACGAACACACTTTTTGAGCTTGAAATATAAATGAGTCGAACACGAGCTGAGTCTGGGCTCGCTCGTATTCAGCTCGTTTACACCCCTAAAGGTGTCAGGCTTTCTTTTTGTTGAAGAGTGGACGAGCGCCTAAGCTCCCAAGGGGTCCGACACTTAGGAGCCCATGCTGTGGTGCCTAGGCACCCAATGCTTGGCTCTTAAGCACCAACCTCTCTAGTTGGTAAAGTAGCGACTGACGCCAAGGCGCTTAAGCTGGTAATAACACCAGAATGAGCTGCGAGACGCAGTGAATGCACCGCATTTGGGCTACTATATAAATGAGAACACGCTTTTAAAAACGTTGTTTATGAAGTTCGTGTCCCAAACGCTTCAAAACCGTGTTTGGATCCAAACCATGGTTCTAAAAGCCAAAAATAAACGGGGCCTTAATGTGGTATTAAAGTTGACAACGAGTTGAGTTCAAGTGTGTCCAATGAGACTTAAAAAAAATTTTAAATTATTTTATTACTATTATTATTATTATTCTTATTGTTATTACTCGATATCTTAATTAAGTTTTAAAAAAAAAGGTTCTCAAAATCATTCAATATCTTTTAAAATAAGGGCAATTTTTAAATAATTAATGTAAAATGTCAAAATAATTTTTAGATTATTCGTATTGGGTCTTCATAAAGTTTATAAAAAAATATTTAGTTAGTCCCTGACGGATTTAGCGATAGTTTAGCGATGGTTTACATAAATAAAAAGTAAGCATAATTCAAATTTCAAATGAGCTGTTTCCACATAATATATATATATATATATATATATATATA